>KL660774.1:0-43828 GCA_000732775.1 Stachybotrys chlorohalonatus IBT 40285
AAGAGAAGAGCAAGGCGGACGACAAGAAAACGAGCGGAAGATGAGGGACGAAAAGTGACGCCGAAGAGTCCGGACGTGATGGAGATGAAGAAACAAAAGCAGCCCACGCCAACAAATGTTGGAGATCATTCTTTGGTGGGCTGTAGTGCGGTTTGTGCATGCGGCAAGGGTTCATCTGTCGTGATACGTCGATCATTTGGTTTTGGGGGTTTTTTCTTCTTCTTTTTTTTTCTTCTTTCTTTTCGATTTGATACCTGGCCCTGTTTGGTTCCGATCAGAAGTCCATTTTTTTGTATCGTCTGGGGGGAAAGGCGCGCATGATCATATTTGTTATTGATTGAAGAGATATCATGCATGGATAGCTGTTGTATCCTGCGGAACGATGCTGTTTTCCTCATTATACGTGTTTTTGGCCCGTTCACCTCTCGGGTATGGCGTTGAGCGAGAGGAGGGTTGCTTTTGGACTGAGTTTAGTGTCAGCAACAAGGATTGAGTACGATTCTCAGAACCTATTGAGTGCATGTGTGCTAGAGATGACTACAAGTTTTGCCCTGCCGAGAATATGAAGAGAAGAAGTAAAAAGCTTCCCACGCTGACCATGCCTGCCATGGCTCTGTTTGGTTCATGGATACCTGTCGAGATAGGGCAGCCGTGTGGTTTGGGTGGCGTCGGGCCCGGAGTGGAACCGGCGTCCCGGCGGTGGCTTGTCGGAACCTGGCCGTCATCGGGACACGACCGAGCTACCGCCACCTGCTGCCTGTGAAAATGCAAGCCGTGGCCGATGCTTGATGAGCCGGGCCAGCGACGATCCTGCCAGCCCGGCATTTGGAATCAGCTTTCGGGGGGGCCTTTCGGCCACAAGCCCCCTGTATCGGCCGAACGCCCTGGCGGACGAATCCACACCTACGGGCCCGGCGGAGTCCTGGCCGTCCCATAATTTATCGTCAACGTCATGCTGGGCCCAACGTTGGCTTGCCCATCCATCCACGAAACGATATCCTCATCGGGATCATGGCGGTTCCACCACGCGGCTCAACAGATACGCCGCAGCAAACCACTAGACTCTCTCTCCCATGCCATTTGTTGATACATCGACGATGGGCGGCTCACGCTACGATGGCCGCTCGCTCACAAACGTCATAGACGCACAACGGACTAGCGGCACACGCCCCGTCGAATCACCGCTGCACTTGATAGGGGGTGAAGAGTTTGACAGCGCCAAGAGGTACAGCAAGACTCGGGCGGCCCGTCATGGGAAGCTTCGAATGGATCGAGGGCTTGCTAGTGTTGGGTGTGGGCACGGCTATTGCCAAAGAGCCACGCAGCAGCCGTCTACGGAGCAGAGCCCGCTCTACCCTAAAATCGTATCTCGTCACGGTGATGTCTCAGACGTCATACAGACGAACGCAGCAGACTGCGGCGGACAGGGGATGGGTGTATATAAGACGTACGAGGGCCATGCGGAAACCATCAAGGTCAATATACAAAAAGTGTTTTTTTCGAAACAACACACCCACGACCGTCCCCGTCTCATACACAAACACACCGCTATAATTAGAAATTTGATCCAGACACATCCAACATGGGTTACCCTGACACCTTCACCGGCTTCTGCGTCGACAGCCCGGAGACGTGGAACAAGTTCCACAAGGCCGAGCTCAAGCCCAAGACGTTTGGCGACCACGACATCGACGTGCAGATCGACGCGTGCGGCGTCTGCGGCTCCGATGTGCACAGCGTCACGGGCGGCTGGGGTCCCTTCGAGGGTCCTCTCTGCGTCGGCCACGAGGTGGTCGGCAAGGCCGTTCGTGTGGGCTCCCACGTCAAAGGCATCAAGCAGGGCGACCGCGTGGGCGTGGGCGCGCAGGTGTGGGCGTGCCTCGAGTGCGACATGTGCAAGAACCAGAACGAGAACTACTGCCCGCAGCAGGTGGACACGTACAACGCAAAGTACCCCAACGGCGACTCGTCGCACGGCGGCTTCGCGTCGCACATCCGCGCCCACGAGTACTTCACCTTCAAGATCCCCGACGCCCTCGAGACCAACGTTGTCGCCCCGCTGCTGTGCGCCGGCGTCACCACCTACTCGCCCCTCGTCCGCGCAAACGTCGGCCCCGGCAAGCGCGTCGGCGTCGTCGGCGTCGGCGGCCTGGGCCACATCGCGCTGCAGTTCGCCGCCGCGCTAGGCGCCGAAGTGTTCGCGCTCACGCACTCGCCCAACAAGAGCGACGACGCCAAGAAGCTCGGCGCCAAGGAGGTCATTGTCACGGGCAAGGACGGCTGGAGCGACCCCTACAAGCTGTCCTTCGACTTCATCCTCAACACGGCCGACGCCACGCACAAGTTCAACATGCAGGAGTACCTGGGCCTGCTCAAGCCCGGCGGCGAATTCCACATGGTCGGCCTGCCGGACGAGCCGCTGCCCCAGCTCAAGGCCTTCGACTTTGCCGGCAACGCCCCCAAGCTGACGGGCAGTCACCTGGGCAACCACCAGGAGATGGACGCGCTGCTGAAGCTGGCGGCCGAGAAGGGCATCAAGCCCTGGGTGGAGACGATTGACATTTCCGAGGAGGGGTGCAAGGAGGCGATTGAGCGATTGAAGGATAACAAGGTCAGGTATAGATTTACGTTGACTGGGTTTGACAAGGCATTTGGCCGCGCTTGAGTGTGTATAGACTGGTAATAAGATAATGTATTATATGGCCATGCGCCTAATGTCATGAGATGATACAAAACAAAGAAAAACTCCGATTTGGCGTGGTAGGAACAGTGACCTTTATCGTCCGCAGAACAGCAGATAATACTATTTTGACGTTCAATATGCTATTCATATTTGAGTATTTTGAATAATGATGGTATGCAATAATACACTTAGACACCAAGCGCCTTGGCAACAGCCTCTCCAAAATCCGTACCAGACGCTGGATTCTGCCCAGTGATCAGCTTCCCATCCACCACCACCTTGGACCCCCACGCCTTATCCGCCTTCTCAAACGTCGCGCCCTGCGCCTTCAGCTCCTTCTCCAGCAGGAAGGGCACCGCATTCGTCAGGCCGACCAGCTCCTCCTCCTCGTCCGTGAAGCCCGTGATGGTCTTGCCCTTGACCAGGGGCTGGCCGCCCTGCACCTTGACGGCGCGGAACACGGCGGGCCCGTGGCAGATGGCGCCGACGATCTTGCCCGCGTCCCAGAACTCGGCGATGAGGCGCGCGGACGCGTCGTCGGTAGCGAGGTCGAAGAGCGGGCCGTGGCCGCCCGGGTAGAGGACGGCGTCAAACTCGCCCGCGTGGCCGAGGAAGTCCTTGAGGGGCGTCGTGGTGGTGTAGGTGGACTGCTTGGAGGAGAGGAAGCTGCTGCAGACGGGGTCATCCTTGAAGGCGTCGATGGACGAGGGGTCGATGGGCGTGGCGCCGCCCTTGGGCGAGGCGACGGTGATGTCGACACCCTTAGAGCTGAGGACCTCATAGGGGTGGGCGAACTCAGGCTGCAGACAAGTTAGCTATGTAGTATGCGCGTGAGGATGCTACGAGGTTGGCTTTACCAGGTACCACCCGGTTTTGGCGCCGTTGATGGTGTTGGTGTCGGCGCTGGTGAGGACGACGAGAACCTTGGGTGCCATTTTTATGTATATTCAATTGATGCGATTGCCTTAAAATTGAGCTACTGGGACTTGAGTCTGAGTTTGTATGAGGCAGGTGTAAATATCGATCGTGTGGTTTGAAGCCGCTGGTGAGGGGCAGCTTGGAGCTATCTTATATACGGCTTGCCCAGCGGGCACGCAGCGACAACACAGCCCATCGCCCAACTCCCACCCTCTTGCCGTCCAAACTCAAAACCCCAGGATCAGCGTGGGCCTCCTTGCGCTGCCATTCGTGCAGGAGCCGTCACGCCATGGCGTTTCGTGCCGCCGCGGCTAGGCCCAGGTAGGGCATCTACGCCGTGCGATCCACCTCGCTGCGGGAAGCGCGTCCCGTGTTACAAACGGTCGGAGATCCTTCTAGAACGTGGATAAACTTGGCCGAAGGGCTCGAAGCTGCTCGCTATTTGGGATTGGGGGGGGAGGCGCTTCGTTGGAGGTCGGGGTTTCGGGGTTTGTGATGCTGAGCTTCGGTACTTGTGCCCCGCCTTTTGACGTGCCGGCTTGACGTCATTGAAGTGTTTAAAAACTTCGGCGCCTTGGCGGTTGATTCTGCTTTTTACTTTTCATATGATTCTTGGAGTGGTCCATATACGAATCATATGTGAATCATCCTTTGCCGATATTGAAATGCCGGCATCCTCTACGCTTCTGCCTCATTGCCTTGGCATCATTGGCGTCAAATAATTGCATCGACATTGCTGTGCCAAATTGTGATGGTAGCAACATCTTCTACACGGAGAGTTGCCTATCCAGAGCTACCTACTATGAATGATAGCGGACCTCGGCACGGCCTTTGGCTTGTTTTGAACTTTGGGATAACTGCACGATCTTGCCTCGATCGCAGGGCTCCGATCAATGCCACGTCCATTGGGGCGCTCTTGTAGATATGGTCTCCCAGTTCGGTAACTCTTCCGCTGCATCTACTGTCCAACGTGGTTCCGCTTGAGGCCGTATACGATCTGTCAGGTGGGTCGTCGGGCTGTCTTTGTGCCATGTCAAGATCCACCGGCCCGTTCGTCAAAGCTGTTAGTATAGGGTAAGGCAAACTGCTGGAGAAAGCTCGCGCCACAGTCGGTGTACCCCGCCATGTACCAGCCACAACCCGCAACCCCTTGATTCTGTGTGGCGCCCAACGCGACATGGCTAAGCCTTACCTTCAGCCTCGCGCAACTTCACATCGTCTTTTCGCACGCGCAAACACAACCGAAATCAAACCATCCCCTCCGCCGCCTTTGCACCCATTCCTGGCCCCTTACTCCTCAGCACAATCCCGACCGAGATAAATCACCCCAAGGCCCGGGCGCCATGGCGTCCGACACCCCCCGGCTGCTCTGGAACTCGGAGAACGTCAAGGACGTGGCCGAGTCGGTCGGCATCGGCTCGCTCCAGGACGACGCCCTCAAGGCCCTCACCCAGGACGTCGAGTACCGCGTCGGCCAGGTCATCGTCGAGGCGCTGCGCATGATGCGGAGCGCCCGCCGCACCACCCTCACCGTCAACGACATCTCTCTCGCCCTCCGGGCCCTCGACGTCGAGCCGCTCTATGGGTACGACTCGACGAGGCCGCTGCGCTACGGCGAGGCCAGCCTGGGGCCCGGCCAGCCTCTATTCTATATCGAGGATGAAGAGATCGATTTCGAGAAGCTGATTAATGCGCCGTTGCCCAAGGTGCCCCGCGACGCCAACTTCACCGGTAGGATTCGCGCGCAACGCTAAATTGAAAGGTCTTATACTCACTGTCGTTCTAGCCCACTGGCTCGCCATTGAGGGTGTGCAGCCATCAATACCCCAGAATCCCACGTCCGTCGACTCCCGCGCCCAAGATCTCCTGCCCAAAGGCCCCGGCGCCAACCCTGCCCTCACGGCCCTTGCCGGCAACGACAGCGGGCCCAACAAGCCGTCCGTCAAGCACATTGTCAGCAAGGAACTCATCCTCTATTTTGACAAGATCCAGGCCGCCATCCTCGACGATAGCCCCGACGAGGAGGTGGTGCGCCTGCGGCAGGCTGCGCTCGGGTCTGTCCGCGACGACCCCGGCCTACACCAACTTGTCCCCTATTTCATCAATTTCATCATGGACCGGGTCACGCACCACCTCGACGACACTTTTACGCTCAAGCAGATGATGGAACTTACCCATGCCTTGATAGAGAATAAGACACTGTTCCTCGATCCCTACGCCAGCCCCTTGTCGGCGCCGGCTCTCACCTGTCTTCTGGCTAGGAAGCTGGGAACAGACGAGGGCGTGGACGCCCTGAAGGAGCAGTTCGAGCTACGACAGCTGGCGGCCTCCCTCGTTGGACGCATCGCTCGGAAATACGCTGCGTCAAACACGCTCCTCCGCCCCAAGATCACCCGAACGTGCCTCAAGTACTTCCTGGACCCCACGAAACCCCCCGCCGTGCTCTACGGCGCCATCCACGGCCTGCTCGAGGCCGGCGGCCCCGAGTCTATCCGGGTGCTGATTCTGCGAAATCTTAAGAGCTTCGACATCGGCATCCTGCGGCCTCTCAAGGAAAAGTCGGACGGCACGCTGGACTACGAAATGCTGGTGCAGGGCATCGTGCAGGCCGTGGCGTCCCTAGCCGAGCGCAACGAGCCCGCTGTCAACGGTATCAACGGAGCGTCTCCAGAATCTGAGGCTGCAGAGCTGAAGGACTTCATTGGGCCCATCATAGGGGAGAAGATCGTGGCGTTGGGCAACCGCAGACTCATCACCGCGATTCTGGACGCCCGTGCATTAGAATAAAAGGATGTTGGTTTGATTTACGCAAAATAGGATCGAATGGGAATTAAGCGGACCTGGCGTTAATGGAGGTATATCTATTCTTACAGAGACCCATTCTACTCGTCGCAGGGAGGGATTGGAAGTGTTGAGTGTACGTTTGTAGATATTCAGCGTTTTTTTTGGGAGGGGGCATATGCTATAATGCTTCCGTACCACCCGATAATTCTACACGATGCGTCATACCACTTCCATCATTCTTTATTCTCTTACACGAGGAAGGCGAGGCCCAAGGCAATTACCGCGGTAGATATCCAGATGGCCGTCTCACCCGCTCTAATGGTCGTCTTCTTGTAGCCAATGCCCAAATCGTACGTCAAGTGCCTTACGCCCTGAATGCAGTGGTAGACAAACGGAAAGCTCAAAAACGACTTGATGCCGCCCTGCACGGCAAAGGGCAGGGAGCTAAAGGCAGCGGCGACGCTGGCGCTCTCCCAGTGCCAGCCGAGCAGGGGCGCGACCAGATAGCCGGCGAAGTAGACGTAGGCGACGCCGGAGAGAGTGCAGCCGGTGATGCGGTTCCAGACCGAGGCGCTGAACCACGTCTGGTTGAACTTGTAAACCGCCAGGTGCGGCGCGATGGGCCGGTTGAGGCGCTGGTTGGCGAGGATCTGGTTGCCCTCCTTGTCGCTGACCTTGGTGGTTGCGACGCGGCTGCAGGGGGGGGAAGGGGCGAGTGTTAGCATGGCGTTGAGTGGGTGGTAGTTGAGGTGGGAGGAGCGTACCGGGTTTGCATGCTCGTGAGGCCGCTGGCGACGGCTAGCTTGGGGATTTGCTGCCCGAGGAAGACACTGGGCTGCGCTGCGCCTACAACGAGAGAATCATCAGTGGCCGTTCTTCCAAGCAGAAACGCAATGCTTTATCCCCCCAGGACGATGAACCCGACAGAGCGCACTCGTTTTGTTGTACCATCCACGCCGGTGCTCCCAGTGCAAGAACCCAAGGCCATGCGGAGCCCCTTGCCCGTGACCACGGAGACGCACCGGCCGTCCAACAATACAACAGCGAAATGCAGCCCTGCCGAGCCGGACCGTCCTGGAAGGGAATTGCAAGGCGCCATGTGACGTACCTCTGCGCATGGCAGCTACGCCAACCCGCTGAGCAATCATGTCGAAGGCAAGCTCTAGTCGTCGGTCTCGGAGTTGGTGCTGGTCGCTCGTGTGGTGTCTCGTGAGATCCCGCGTCGGTTGAAGGTGCGCTGGTGGTACCGGTTGGGATGGTCGATGATGCTTTTCAGGATGGGCTCTCCCGACCGGCACGGGCTTGAACCGGTTCCTCGGCACATGCCAACCAATCACCGCCGCGGAATTCCTCATCTCCAAATAGCCCACGTGACTCACAACTCACCCCCCACCAGCGCATCACGTGACCCACACGCAGTACTTTCGTGGCTTGGTCCCAGCGCGTCGTCTTCTTCCTTCTCCCTTCCTTTCCTCCTCAGATAGCAACAAACGTCCGCCGCGCGCTGCCCTCACACACCTCCAAGGGCAGTGAGTAGCCGGCAGGGGGTTGCCCTTCGCGGGGCGCCTTCGTGGACTACGTTTGGAGAGAGATGCGATCCGTCGTTAATCTCGGCATCTGGTTTTGTTCTTTGTCCCCGTCTGGGTGCCGTTTCATTTTGAGATCTACATCCTTGCCTGGCTTGCCTGTATGGCGTGAGTGATTGTGTGACAATGTCTTTCGGACGGAATGGGATTTCCACGTAATTCACCGTCTGCCAGTCTTGGGTCAGACCTCGTCCATGTCATGGCTTGCTTGACACGCTGATTCACGGACCTGCCCAACACTCATTCACTGCACTGTGGTTGAAGGTCAAGGAACTGGGGTATAAACTTCTTGGTCCCCGCGGTCGTAGAGGGCAAGCTTCCTGGTTGCTCATATCCACGCTCTACGCTATTTGTTGCCGAGAACAATAATCAATATATACTACCTGCCCTTCAAACGCAGAATCGCCGAAATACCAACGTGATCACGCACGCCGCCGCCGGCGCCTTCCTTGTCATCGCCCTCATCCAATTTATGTTCGTCTGGCAAAGCATGAACGACAGGCGCATTGGTCGAAGATGACGGGCGGCATCGCGGCGGCTCGCCATGGATCTGGGCGTCTAGTTAATCGTCTCACTCTGTGTCCGTGTGCTTAATGACGAACATTGACCGCCAGCATCGAAGGGAGGGGCCAGGGCTTGGATGGGTACAATATCATCGTCGTCACGTCCGGAGAGCCTTCATGCCGACTACTTTTCATGTTACATTCCATCGTCTATCAATTACCGCATTTCAGAGCCTCGTCGGTAACAAATCACTCCGAATTCTAAACTTGCCCTTCGCCAATTTTTCACACCGCACCTTGGGTCACCACTGCCGGTCTGTAAGCATTCTCCGTACTGGCTGTCTTGTTCCCTTGAGCTCCTTTGACGAATGGATCGTTTTCGGCGTGGCTAGGTCGGCAGAGTCGTGGTTGAGCGAAGGCTGCTGCGGAAGAGAGAGAGGTTGTAGGATGGGGAACTGCTGCAGTCGCGAGGGAAGACGGGCTTTGAAGAAAAGGGTGTACGGGTACAAGTAGGCAGCAACTGGAGTGCGCCAGCAATCTTGCTTGTTCCCAACCCCCCCGATAATCTCAACATTTCACGAACCTTGTTTAGCTAAAACACAATAATGCGATTTGTTCTTACATTTCTAGCTGCTCTCTCCCATTTTCTCTATAACTTCGTCACCTAATTCGCAACTCCATGCATGTGGCTAGGAGAGACTTGGCTTCAGTTGGAGCCGCTCGGGGTTGTCTTACACGCCATACTTCGTAGATACGCCTATCGTCGCCGCGATCCTAGTTTACCTAGAGAGAACCACTAGCCAGTGACAAACTCAACATGGGAGACCAAGATTTTCCAGACGTTTCAAAACAGCAGTCATGGCAGCCTGGGCACACTTGTTTACACCATACCCTCTGGTCACAGAAACACGTCCATGTTGCGTTCGCCTCTAGACGCCGCACGCCACAGGAACTGGCATACTCGACGCTTCACTGACTATCTATACGGACGGACGGCCATATCGCGCAGAACAGCCGGCTGAACTGCAGACAGGGTTCGAAACCTAATTCACCTTGATCATACACTTCGACTGAGTTCCAAGGGCTTTCCTAGCTTAAATGTACCGAGCGGAGTCCCCATATTCCCATCCAGCAACACTTACCCTTACACCATGCATGTCCATACATCCATTAACCATATCAATCGTACACACTGCCTGCCTGCTTACATTTCCAGTGTCGTCGCGTCGTTTCATTGCATGTTCCCCATGGGCGAATCGTTGTAGCCGCCATACCCATTTAACTGCTGCCCATTCAACTGCTGTCCATTCAACTGCTGTCCATTCAACTGCTGCCCATTCAGCTGCTGAGCATGCAGCTGCTGCCCAGTCATCTGGGGCATCATCGGCACGTCCGAGTCTGTGCTCATGTCACCCCATACATCCCAATTCAGGGACGCCACATCTAAATACCCGCCTAATCCAATAAACTGGTCCAAGTCCCCCGGTGGCACGGCCACGGAAGGCGTTGTTGCCGTCGACTTATTTGCTTGACGGGACTCGTGCATCTGAAGGTTCTCCTGAAGCCGCACGAGGTACGGCGGCATTTGTATCGTCTTGCCTTGTTGAGCAAAGGCCTGCTCGCGAACCCTCCACGCCTTGAGCGTGAGCTGAGCCTGGAGAACATACGTCTTGTGAGACAGATCCATCATCTCGCTATGATTCAGATGCATCCTCTCAATAGTTCCCCAGGCGCGGTCGGCCAGTACGCCGGTGGGATGTTGGCACAGCTGGCCCGTCATGACGGCAAAGACATCGAGCTGAACGTGCATCTTGGCAAACCAGAGGAATCCCGCATGCTGTAGATCCTTGAAGGCGTCGGCAGCGTTTTCGTTGTTCATGATGAGCACTTTGAACATGTTGTCCTTGGTCCCGAAAATTTCCGTCCCCCATTCCGGTTGTTGCCGCATAGGCGTCAGCAGCTCTCTTAGATTCCCAATGATTTTGGGACGAACAGTGGCGGCTGCGGCGTGAGCACCACCAAGGCTTTTATCAATGTACTTGTCTTCCGTTTCCTTGAGGGCCTTCTCTAGTTCCGTAATCATGAGCTGGTACTGACTGAGGGCCTGTCTATGCTCCTCTGTGTCCTCCCCAAGGATGGCTGCGTCGAAGGCAATGAGCCCGTGGTTGTTGGCGGTGGAGATCATGAAGTTGGCAATTCGATAGATCAAGATACAGAAGCCCATCTCGCTGGGACCTTCCCGAGGAGGTATCCGCTCCCGCGATCCAGGAATCAGGTCTGTGTCGTTCAGGTTGGAGGGTTCCTTGGTGTCCCAGTTTACAGGGAGTAATGCGTGGCTCAACCCTGAGGAAACGGCGTTCTTGGCATCTTGGAGAAGTATCTGCCACCAGATTCTCCGGCGCATCTCAGTTTCAAATGTGTCCAGGTTGAAAAGCTCACCATCGCGGTGGTAGCCCATTTTCTGAGCAATGCGGAGAACAGTGCCGCTGATGATCCACGCTGCATGCCGATCATAACGGCCCTGCAGAGAGTACTGTCGTTGCGTCAGCACGCCCCTCTAGATTCCGTACGAGGTACTCACAAGATAGAAGACGAGCGACTGGAGAATGATCATGTCGTGGTTCTTCAAAAAGTTGTAGCGGTTGAGAGCTATCTTCATGCCGGCGGCAAACCGGCGCAGCGCCTTTTCACGGTCCATCCCGAGCATTTGCAAACACTCAAGCTCAGAGAGGGATATGACAGCCATCGTGTAGATGGAGTAGAGGAGCGCCTGGTATTTCACGGGAATATTCTCCATATTCGTCAAGGCCTCGATGATGTAAGGTTGAACAGTTGGCACATGGATGATTTTGGTAAGCGGGTTAACGCGATCAAGGAAGAGCTGCCATAACCGAAAAACTTCGGTCGAATCCGGCGGCAGGTCATCTGTATTAACCGCCGCCACATCGTAGGGAAATAGGGTGTCTGAATTGTTGTCGGGGATGCGATCCTCGGAGCCTAGAACGCTTAGCTCGTCGGGATCATCTGTGTCAATGATGTCCTTCATCGCTTGCAGCTGGATTTCGTCAGCTTGTCGTGTCAATGGTGTGGCTGCAATTCAGCGCCTGCAGCACTCACCTCTTCATACACAGTAGCCCACAAGTAGTTGTCCATGAAGCGAACGCCGCTCTCATCGTGGACAACCTTTCCGGCGGTTTGCCATTTGGTATGACTATCAGTGCTAAGTGGAGAGGTCGTCGCTGGCTCCGAGGCAGGGTGACTAGGGAACCGCTCCGGTGGCGTGTGAGAACCTTGAAGAGGTACGGGCTGACCAGCGTACTGCTTCAGGAGCTCCTCACATTTGGCGAGGCGCTCTTGGAGGTCTTGATTTGGCCGACGACGCTTGCGGGCTGGGGCAGGAGTGCTAGGAGTACATGTGACATTGGCCTACGATGATACAGTCAGTAAGAGTCTTTGAAAGTTGGAGGGGTCGTCTTCATCGACGACGGTCGATATTGGGTTGTGGCCCAGCGTGCTTGGTATGAACTATTTTTTATCGCTTGCATACCTTGATACAGTTTGAGCAAGGTGAATTTCGGTCACATTTGATCTTGCGGTGCTGACAGAGGACACATGCCAGCACTCGCGGTTGCTTGTGTGAAGGTGCCGGGGTTGCGAGCGAAGCCATATCCGAACTCCGTAGTCTTGTAACGACTATGTCATGCCCAATGATATAGACAAGCGAGAACGCTCGATTTGTGTAGATCTTTCCTGTAGATCAGAGCAGATGGAGTATGAAACGCTCGAATCAATATTGTGGAAAGAGCAAGAGGATGTTGTTTCAAGATCGGATTTAGTTCACCAAGTTGGTGGCTTGTCAGTAGCGTTTTCGGAAGACCCCACTTGAGCTGACAGCGTCTGGCGAATGTCTCGAGAAGTGGCGGCACGCTGGTGGCAACGGCCACAGGGGTTCAGGTAATGAAGATGCTTTATGCCCCAGGCAGAAGAGTAGGCAGCGTAAGCAGGAGAAGTACCCGCGCGGCAAATATCGCGGGGAAGACTGCCAGGCGAGGATGGAGCTCGAAGGCAGCAAAATAAAAAAATAAGGCCACCTGACAAGGTGGGAAAATCTGCCGTAGTATGCTGGATAGAGCCTAGCAAATGATTGACATTGGCGTAAACGTGGGGCAGGATGTGTCGCCAGGCAGTGACTTTGCCCGGGCGAATGTGTCCTGTGCGTTGACGTTGAGGGGATCAAGTTCAGGCAAACCAGTCAATCTGTCGAGAAGGCTTCGGAGAAGAATGGGGTTGTATGTGATGTTTGGCGGTTCTTCAGGGCACGAAAGGCGTAGGCTCGGACCTGTTAGGACCTTGCTCCCGGCGTTCCGAAGAGGCTTGATTGAGTCAGCAGGCTATCAGGTCGGACCTCGGACGGTGCGGACAAGCTATCAGGTCGGGCCCCGGACGGTGCGGACGAGCGAGTTGGGCGCGAGCAGTATCCCCCTCTGTTAATCGAGTCTTGAGTGAGGCACTATGTTGCCGTGGTCATTGCAACGTCAGCAGCAATGAGAGGGCTAGAAGCCTGTAGAAGTCGCATGGGTATAGGTTGGACTAAAGTATAGTGGGGTCATGGATGCTGAGGCAGGCACGATGTAGCACAGCAAAAAGGACGACGTCAGCAGCGGCAGCGATCCAAGACAGCAGGTGCAGGTGAGCACCTTTAGGATCAAGAACTGTTGCGCCAAGGCTTCGGGCTCCCAAAAGAACTGACTGATCTGATGTATTTAGCGGGGAAGGCTATGATGATATCGACAAACGGAATACCGATTGACACCAATGCCGCTGCCGCCGACTGTTTGAAGCATCTGTTGATCCCTTCACTGCCGGCGGAAATTGTGACTCTACCCGAGTCGTCATCATCACATGAAGTCCGCGCAGCGCTACATAACGACCTGGTCCGCTGTGACACAGCTCCTTGTTTTCCCGTCCTCCCCCCCATTGCGCGCGTGTGCCCTGATGGGGTTGACTCGCTGTAGGGCTGGCGGCTGGTACGCAAGCTGGCGCAGTTTCGGGTGGTCACGGGCCCGGCCGCCCGATGACCGACTGCAAACCCCTATTGCTGGTTAGAGTCGTCGTCCATCGTCTATTCAGCGCACCAAGCCACTTAGCCGGAGCCAATACCAGGCCCTGCTATGCGAGGAAGAGCACCCTCTTCGATGGTGTAACCTGACCCGTGCGGGCCCTTTTTCTCTCCCCAATACTCAGGGCACGATGGAAAGGACGGCACTTAGTTCTGAGTCACACTGCACATTAGGGTATCTTTTCATCCCTTGCGAGCCAACTTGTCCCTGGGCACTGCATGTCACATCGGGAGAAATAGGGCCCGGTGTGCAAGTTTACAGGACCAGGTGGCAGTGCGGACAGCAGCTAACAAGACCGATAAATTTCTCCTTGCATAGTGCACTAGACCATAACCTCATGCGGGAAGGATTGAGGCACTTTGAACCTTGCGCACGAGAAACCCGGTGTCCCTTTCGACGCAGTGCCACAAATTACGCACGGCACATTCCTATGCGGCATTGGCTACCACACACTTAATCGAATCCCGTCCCACTATCGACCACAATGACAGCAAGTATCTCGTGTCAGCGGACACGTCTACCCCCGACAGACATCCTAGTTATGATGCCAGGTATTTGACGCGGGTCCTGTACCCGGAATCCAGACTCAATGGTAAGTTGGCCTTTGCTATGTTCCAACTGGATATTCCCACAGCTTCACTCACGGCGCCTGAGCCGTGTTGGTCGTATTCGCATACCCTCTCCAATCATCCCACGCTAGCCAGGGATGCCACCTCACCCATTGGCCAGCTCCGAACTATCAATCCCCACCGTGTTCTCGCCTGGGCCCCCGTAACCCCACGCTCTATCTACAGTGCGATGCAGAAGAGGGTGAACGGAGAGTTCCCTGGACCCGCCAGGTATTTGTGCTTGCGTCGGCCGCCCTCCTCATCGAAGAGCACGCTTCCATATGCCGAATCTAGGAAGGGCTTGGCTCATTGGTGTTGACTACATAGGCTAGACACGCCGTGCCTGCCTTCACAGCATAACCTACATATTGCATGCTTTGTGTGGAGTGTCTGAAGTCTTGGTGATACTGCTGGTAGGGCAATTGCTGGCATTGCTGTCTAGCATACTCCGACCTCTCACAAACGGAACGAATGCCCTCATGCCCACCACATTGGGTTCACAGCACATACGATCGCCTTAAAATCAGTAATCGTCTCTATTGCAAGGTAAGCTAGCTGTCAACGCCCACGCCGTTCGATACCATGCCTGCAGGTGCGGAGATCCACACCGTCAAGCCTAAACAGCCGGAACTCCGCTTACACCACCTTGACCTGCAGGGTTTGCTGCCACATTCCTCAAACCCTGAATTGAGGATCGGGATGCTGATAGACGGTACCCGATAACCAGGGTACCCCTCACCGCAGCGTTGAGCCATCTGTTGGCAAATTCAATTTGGCCTCAACGGATATCTTCTCAGCGGACTCAATGTGGCTAAGTAGACACAGCCCCTGGAATCGTCATGAGAATGAGGTCTGCCCTGGACTGCTGCCCGCTTTCGCTGGCGCCCTACAGATTGAGAGGAAATTCCCTTTTCGACGAATTCGGGTTCCCAGAAATGAACCCCAGGTAGCGGCGTTTTCGTCATGCCGTAAATATGGCCGCGAGATCAGGAACAGAGCCATCTTCATCATCGGAAGCACCTCCCGCCTCGTCTTGAGGAGGACTCTCAACAGGCACCAGCGCCAATCTATTCTTCTTGGTCATCATGCGCCGATGCTTTCTGTCCCCAAGATGTCGCTGCCAAGCCTCATCCGTTAACAGCGTGATATGGCACAATTCGCACGTCCGCTTCCGCACCGTCTTTGGTGGTGGCGGGTTACTGATCTTGGTCAGAACCTCACGTGCCACGTCCGAGATCTCGCACGGCTCGGGCCGACTTTCTCCACGAAGGAAAAGCGAGACCAGGTCGGTGGCGGGCTCGACGACATTGGTTTGAAACTTTGAAATATCGGTACTGTCAAGCAGATACAGACTGCGCATGGCTTCAGGGCCCTGCTCGAGCAGTAGAGGGACTTGTTTGAGCCTGATCCATCTGGTCTGGGAGCGCGCATATTGGCGGGTGGCTGTCTTCATGTCCTCTGTCCCAGCAAGCTTGAGAGGCTCGAGTTCGGACGGCGCCTTGCCTTGGTTCAATGCCATGGCGTATGGCTCAAATTGCTTATATCCTATGGACTGCCATATGCCCTTGGTCATGCCGACGAACTGGCCAGCCGCCTCTTTCTGCTGCTTGATCTTGAGCATCTGCTGCACCTCGTTCAGCAACCCAGCATCAAGCATCTTGTCTATGCGTTTGTCCAATCGTTCGTTCAGGACCTCGCGTTCAGAAAATACCCACAACATCAGCTTATCCCATCTCTTAGGCGGGTTTCCCGCTTGCGCCGCCTCGGCTTTACGCCGCTGTTGCTCGGCATAGTGGTCCGACGCAGGCCTCCCGGTTTGCAGAAAGATCTCGAGCGACCGTGAAATTTTGCGGCGGTCGTTCGGGTGCCATTGTTCTGCCATTTTAGGATCGACCTTTTTCAGTTCCTCCAGGATGACCTCTGTAGGCTCGTCGAGAATCGGAAAGGATTTGGATGAGTCGTGCTGCACATCGCCCAGAGTCACATCCTTGAAAAGCAACGGATCGACGTAGTACTGCGTGCCGCCAACTAAAATGGGGAGTTTGCCTCTGTCGCGAATATCTTGGATGGTGCGTTCGGCTTCGCGCTTGTAAACGTCGACCATCCACGGCATCTCCTCGAGGGAGATGTGACCAAGAAGATGATGTGGAATACCGCGCTGCTCCGCCGTCGTTATCTTGTTTGTAATTACGGGCAGCCCATCGTACAATTGCATCGCGTCCGTGTTTATGACTTCACCATTGAACCGAGTCGCCAGCTCGACCGCTAGCTAGGACGGGTCAGTCGCGAGCATGTTGTAGCGAACGGGACATTGCTCACCTCAGACTTGCCTGTGCCAGTTGTGCCAAGGACGACCAGCAAGGGGTCAGCTGGGGGTTTTGGTGATGTCGCCATGGTTGTTACATTGCGCCGGGCAACCGCGGATACCAGTCGCCCGAGCATGGGATCAGGGTGTCATTGCGATGCTCGATAGCAATGTCAGCTAAGTCGTGGCTCGCTTCAAACTCCAGGATTTCGAATGCGAACGGCTAGCTCGTACGGCGCCGGAGGAAAAAAAAAAAAAGCTCCAAGCAAGTGACCCAACCCCACATTCAGTTCTGAGGCAGAGGTGGGGAAGATGTGGCACGGCAAAATCGCGGTCCAAGCCGCCTGAGCCAGGGCCTGGAAATTGGAGGGCAGATGATGGGGGGACTGTAGTCACGTGCGCGCTCCGCCCAATTTTGGACACATCTACATTTCCAGGGTTTTGAAGCCAGATCGCAGCCCGGGCCAGTTCTCCAGCTCTCCTTAATTCTCACCCATCGACCACCCCTTCGTCCATTGCCCGAGCTCATCAAGGCTCGCCTCTTCTTCTTCTTCTTCCCCTTTGGATGAACTAGTCCAATTTATTCTTCATCCTTCCGTCTCCCGCCTGCGATCGCCCATCATGAGTTCCCGTAAGTTTTGTGTTTGGCCCCAAGCTACAGCTTCTCCGCATTCCCTTGCACCTTCGCGACGCAATTGAACCGCCACGACTTTTGCAAAAGCCACAGACTGACGCGCGCAATGCGCTTGCAGTCCGTTTCCTTGACCTGGTCAAGCCGTTCGTGCCGTTCCTCCCTGAGGTTCAGCAGCCGGAGACCAGGATCGCGTTCGAGCAGAAGCTGATGTGGACGGCCTTGACCCTCCTCATCTTCCTCGTCATGAGCCAGATGCCTCTCTACGGCATCGTCTCCTCCGACAACTCCGACCCACTGTACTGGCTGCGAATGGTCATTGCGAGTAACAGAGGTACTCTGATGGAGCTGGGCATCACCCCCATCATCTCCTCCGGCATGGTCTTCCAGCTCCTCGCTGGCACCCACATGATTGACGTCAACCTCGACCTCAAGTCCGACCGTGAGCTGTACCAGACCGCCCAGAAGCTCTTCGCCTTCATCCTGTCCGCCGGCACCGCCACCGTCTACGTCTTCACCGGCCTCTACGGTCCCCCCAGCGACCTCGGCGCCGGTATCGTCTTCCTGCTCATCCTTCAGCTCGTCATTGCCGGCATGATTGTCATTCTGCTCGACGAGCTCCTCCAGAAGGGCTACGGTCTCGGCAGCGGTATCTCTCTGTTCATTGCCACCAACATCTGTGAGAACATCATGTGGAAGGCCTTCTCCCCTACCACCATCAACACTGGCCGTGGCCCCGAGTTCGAGGGCGCCGTCATTGCCCTCTTCCACCTGCTCTTCACCTGGCCCAACAAGCAGCGCGCTCTCCAGGAAGCTTTCTACAGGCAGAACCTGCCCAACATCATGAACCTGCTCGCCACCATTGCCGTCTTCGCAGCCGTCATCTACCTCCAGGGCTTCCGCGTTGAGATTCCCGTCAAGTCCTCGCGCCAGCGTGGTGCTCGCGGCTCGTACCCTGTCCGCCTCTTCTACACCTCCAACATGCCTATTATGCTGCAGTCCGCTCTGTCCTCCAACATCTTCCTGATCAGCCAGATGCTTTACTCTCGTTTCGATGAGAACCTGCTGGTCCGTCTCTTCGGTGTCTGGGAGGCCAAGGAGGGCTCCTCGCAGCTGCACGCTATCTCTGGTCTCGTCTACTACATGTCCCCTCCCCTGAACTTCAAGGAGGCTCTTCTCGATCCCATCCACACCGCCGCTTACATTGTCTACATGCTCGGCGCCTGCGCTCTGTTCTCCAAGACCTGGATCGAGGTCTCGGGCTCAAGCCCTCGTGATGTCGCCAAGCAGCTCAAGGACCAGGGTCTCGTCATGGCTGGCCACCGCGACCAGAGCATGTACAAGGAGCTGAAGCGCGTCATTCCCACCGCCGCTGCCTTTGGCGGTGCTTGCATTGGTGCCCTCTCCGTCTTCAGTGATCTGATGGGTGCCCTCGGCTCCGGAACCGGTACCCTCCTCGCTGTCACGTAAGCATTTCCTCCATGTCGTCTATGTGTGTCTCGACTAATAATTTTGCAGTATCATCTATGGCTACTTCGAGATCGCTGCCAAGGAGGGAGACATGGCCAGCATGAAGGGTATGATTATGGGTTAACCCCAGCATGTAAATGGGCCATGGGCTTCTGTGGGCGGCCATGGTTGAGATGTACACACCGTCCGATGGGACGCTGTTCATGTTGTAACAACACATGGGGGACTGGAGAAAAGGGGCAGAATAAAGTCACAAAACGGCATACAATGGTTTCTTCACACAGCGTAGGGGAGTCGCCGGGGTGCTCAAAATACAACATGCTTCTTTTTTGTTTGGACAAGGAGAGTGATGGCAATTTTGCTGAATAGCCACGTGTCGTGCATATACGGATACAATAGCAGTAACTGGGGAAGGGAAGGCTATTGTGTATCTACCTTGCTTAACAAGTCTAAACGTGTATCTGTGTTTACATTTTGTACTTGGTAGAATCATCTCATGACACGACGCAGGACAGGAAGGGGTGTTTGTAGTGGAGACTGGTCACTACCTTGCTCGATAAGAGATGTACCACAGCTGGCGAGGTTCAGGTTAGCAAAATGGCTCACAACTAGCCCAGACCGTGAGTTCAATGGGTGAGATTGGAGGTTCTCACAACCCTATGTATGAAGACCTGTCTGTGGGAATTTGTGTTTATAGTGTCACTTTTCCATTGTGCTCCTTGCTTATCGCAATTAGCTCGTTCGGTTCGGGATGCTCAGACAAGGCACGAAGATCTCAGCAACGGCTAGTGTGCTGGACAACAACACCACTGCGGCTTAGCTTGGCTCTTTTGCACTGGGAGCTGCCGGATGATCCAACGAGGACACGGTACCCAGGATTATCGCACGAAAGCGTTACTGTACCGCCGTCACAAACCACAGGCTCGGAGTACAGCCAAACCTGCATATAATAGGCGGTAAGTCAACGGTAGTAAGCGACGTATATTGCTTCTGTGCACATGCATTGCAGCTGCATCGCATTTCAGAGGCGAGTTGGGCGGTGAGGATGTAGCGAACGTATCATGGCTCGTGCAATAATAATCCGCCCAAGCAGGAAGGTCGGCGTCGGAGTATTGCGGGGGAAATGGGGGTTGAGAGCGCGCGGATGCAACGGTGAGACAGAACGGGTTAGGATGTGCAGTGCAGGTGAGGGACCGTATCGTCGACAGCGATGACTCCATGGCCTGACACGGTTAGCTGTACAAGGTGGCTCTTGATATGATAGTTGCTGGCTGGAAGAGATGGCCGTAGAGCAGCCGAACAAATTGACAAAACTTACAAGCATAGTTTAGTAAGCCTCTATTGCATTGTGCACGATTGAGTCTCGGAAGGTCTTTCCTGCAGGTCTCAAATTGGCTGACATCATTGGTGAGAGAAAAAGAAAAATAGCAGGGGCGACGAGGTGACGGGTGGGGTCCGTGCATGTTACCGACTTCCATACAATTTCTCCCATGCTTTCATCTGTATCGGCTGGTTTAACAAACGACATGCTGAGAGTAGATGCACAACAAGGACCGCCTGGCCACACGCTACACAGTGACAGGGCCGTACTCGTTGTGGTCTTGTCACGATGGTTTGTTAGCGAGCTTGTCCTCATTTGGGGTTGCATGTGCCTGCCGTTGCCTGTGGGAACTGGTGGGGACACAAGGATCTGTCCGGCAATCTTGACTGTGCGTCTCTGTCCATCTGTAGTTGACGATTTTGTTCATTCGGCGCTTTGGTGTTGCTCGTGGCTATTGTCCTCAGCAGGTAGCAGGTCCGATATTTTGGATATGACATTGACTTCGTCCACGGTGTGGAAAGAAACCCTGCACATGGCCATTGGAAAGGTTACATCGAGTTCGCACCGCCATCCTGGACAGATATCGACAATCTCTTCAGGTCTCTTCGCCATTCCCACACCGTCCCCACTCTGAAAAGGCGAACATCTCCACTCCTTCAAGACGAAGCAGCGTCCATCCGTTATCCTGGTCCGTATCATAACAGCCTAGTCGACCAGCCAGTCCGAACGACGACTCATTTGTTTTGTGGTAGTGCATCGGCTGAACCCCACGTTTTTTGGTACATCAAGTCGCCGTGGGCTGTCGAGTTTTTGAACATCAGTCTCTTCTTTTTCTTTTTCTTTTTCTTCTTTTTTTCTCTCCAGGGTCGCTTCTGAGACCTCGCAGTGTCTTACACACCTTGCCTACCTCTATCCCTCCTTTGGACCAATAGCTGGTATATATTCCCTTTTGTCTGTTTCGTTTTAGTTTCTTTCCCGTCTTCGCAACGTGGTTCTCGTCTGTCTCGACGACGACTCGCGACTTCAGCTCATCCGTCCGTTTCGAGTCCGGTAGCGTTCACTTGGACCGGATTCGACGTGGGAAAAACGATATCCTTGCGCCCAAACTTTTGGACCAACCGTCCCGGCAAGGTGATAGACGGGTGTACCGTTGCGCGTGTCCGGAACATCATTGCGATATATCCCCGCGACGCCTGCTTCACAATTGACGACGGTCCATATACGGGATTCGATTCGAGTGGAGGCCTATCGCATTACACGGCTCAAAGTCATCATCGGCACGTGGTGAAGCTGTCGGTCGACAAGCCCAAATCCTGCAGCCACCCACCCCCACTTCCACCCACCAAACTCGCCATCGTCATACAACGACCCCCAATTCCTCAGCCTACCTCTGAGAATCGCTCCCCCTACGCGGTCCGCGCCCGACGAGTCTGCACTCGGTTCCCGGCATGGGCTTCGCGCAATGCTCGTCGCCCATATGGCGCGTCGACGACTTGACCGATTGCTTCCAGCGAGAGTTAGTCCTGCCCCCATGACTCGACCGCGCGCCGGCCTCTGCATCCATGCGACTGCTGTGGAAAACTCTTGCTAACAAAGTGCTCAATCGTGACAGCTACCTCAAGGTTCTATTTCCCTTGATTGCCATCCTGTTCTCCTTCCTGCACCTCGCCTGGTTCAACCTTGATCGCGCGATCCGCAACTACTACGGCAAAGGCTACAACCAGCTCTCAGCCCCCGACCGAGCCGTCGATCACACCTGTCTTCCCCCGGACGAGGATACACAGCAGGATGGCGAGGAGACGGAGGAGGACGATGACCTCGAGATCAACGGCGGCCGCCTCACTCTCGTCAAGACAACCACTAGGGGCTCCATCGTGCAGGCCGACCAGCCTCCGGGCCAGCGTTTATCGCAGGCTATCGAGGAGCTAGGCGTTGCTGGTCTGATCGCCGTCAATGTCATCGCTCTTGTCCATGGTTCATACGGCACTGGCGGGCGCGTCGCTGCCATCGCAGGCCTTGTTACCTGGCTCTACGTCTTCGTCCTCGTCACCCTGCGCACTTTTACCACCAACACCAGGTGGCGCATCCCGCGTCTCTGGGATCACACGGCTTCGCTCTACGGCGTGAACTGGCTCTTTGTGCTCCTGATATTCCGCTCCGTTCTCATCCACCCCAGCTCGCGGTTGACCCAGATCCTCGTCATCGTCGAGTTTGGTCTAGTTAGCTTGCTTTTCATGATGGCGATGACTACTAGGAAGGGCAACAAGACCATCATGCTCGAGTGGGAGGAGGGTATCGAGCCATCGCGCGAGCCGCTGGCGAGTCTCTGGTCCATCGCCACCTTCTCATGGGTTGATGCTATCGTCTGGAAGGGCTGGAAAGAACCCATGGAGATTGGGCACGTGTGGAATCTCATGCCAAGGGACAAGGCGGCCACTGTCATTGCCCATTACCGCCAGTTCAAGCAGACCTCTTCTCTAGCGCTGCACCTGCTCAAGTATTTCCAAGGCAAGCTGTTTGTCCAGTGCGCGTTAGCCGTCTTGGCTGGTGCCTTTACCTTTGCGCCCACCTTGCTCCTGAAAGCCATTCTCGAGTACGTAGAGCGTCCCGACGAGGCTCCGATCAACGTGCTGTGGCTCTATGTTATCGGCCTACCTGTCCTTGACATGATCCGCTCCTACGCCGACGGCATGGCCCTCTGGATCGGGCGCAAGATTTGCATACAGATCCGAGCCATCATCATTGGTGACATTTATGCCAAGTCTCTGCGCCGCAAAGCTGCTGCGGGCAAGGACAAAGTCATGCTCGAGAAGAAGGCCGATCAAGCAAAGAGCGAAGACGACGGAAGCAGCAATGGAACCGTAGACAAACTGAAGCGTGCCCTGGGCCTCAAGAAGAAGGACAAGAAGAGCGCTGCCACCGATGACGCCGAGGCCGCCCCCAACGGCACCAAGTTCGAAGAGGCAAAGGAGGCCGCCGACGATGAGCAAGCCAATTTAGGAACAATCATCAACCTCATGTCCGTCGACAGTTTCAAGATCTCCGAGATCACGGCCTACCTGCACTTTCTGTGCGCCTCAGCGCCCACCCAGCTCATCATCTGCGTCATTTTACTATGGCAGGTCATGGGGCTCAGCGCTATCCCTGGTTTGATCGTCATGGTCATTCTTCTTCCCGTCAACTATCTTATTGCGATGGGCTTCAACACAACCTCCAAGAATATCTTGGCGGCTACCGACAAGCGAATCAACATCACCAACGAAGTTCTTCAGAATATTCGCATCATCAAGTACTTTGCCTGGGAGCAGCGCTTTGGCTTCATGATAAATGAGAAGCGCCATGCTGAACTCAAGGCTCTACGATCCCGCTTCATCCTCTGGGCCGTCGCTGTCGCCTGCTGGAACTCGGTGCCCGTGCTCATCACCTTCTCGTCCTTTTTGGTGTACACCATGATTGAACAGAAGCCCCTGTATCCCTCGATTGCGTTCACAGCCATGTCCCTCTTCATGCTTCTCCGAGTCCCCCTGGACCAATTCGGCGACATGCTTGCCCATGTGCAGGAAGCCAAGGTATCCATTGACCGTGTACAAGAATTCCTAGACGAAGAAGAGACGGAGAAGTACGAGCAATTGGGCATGGACAACGTGGACGAAAACGGTATGAAGCGAATCGGATTCAAGAACGCAACCTTCATCTGGGGAGGCAAGGATACCGTCGCCGAGGACGGTTCCCGTGCTTTCCGGCTGCTTGACCTCAATGTCGATTTCCAGATTGGCAAGCTCAATATTATTGCAGGTCCCACAGGCTCCGGCAAGACGTCGATGCTCATGGCGCTTTTGGGCGAGATGACGCGAGTCGAAGGAAACGTCTACTGTCCAGGTGGTCGAAGCCGCGAGGATGTCCGCCCAGATCCCGAGACGGGACTCGCCGACACCATCGCCTACGTTGCGCAGTCTGCTTGGCTCGTCAATGCTAATATCAAAGACAACATTCTGTTCGCGGCGCCCTTTGATGAGCACAGGTATAAGCAGGTTATCGTTGCTTGCGCCCTCGAGCGTGATTTGGAAATCCTAGATCATGGCGACAAAACCCAGGTCGGCGAAAAGGGAATCACCCTATCTGGTGGCCAGAAGCAACGAATCTCGCTAGCTCGAGCCCTGTACTCCAACTCTGCCCATCTTCTCATGGACGACTGTCTGAGCGCTGTGGATTCTCACACCGCTCAATGGATCTTCAGCAACTGTATCCGCGGTCCTCTCATGAAGGGCCGTACGTGCATCCTCGTTACTCACAACGTACAGCTCTGCGTGCCATCATCCAACTATGTTGTGGTCCTGGACAATGGCCGCGTGGCTGTTCAGGGACCATCCAAGGAAGTCGTCGCTTCCGGCAAGCTCGGCGAAGAGATTCAAAAGTCTCGCCCCCCGTCTAGGACGACCTCACAAATGCCCTCTCGTGTTCCTTCCAGTGTCGGCGAGATTGAGCCTCCACCAGAGAACCAGGTCGACGCGCTAGACGGTGCCAACGGCAAGTCGCACGCAAAGAAGCAAAAGGAAGCACCCGTCGATGCCATGGACGAAGGAAAAGCGACAGGCGCGGTCAAGTGGTCGGTCATGAGTCTTTATCTGAGGGCTATGGGGCCCTGGTGGTTCTGGCTTGTTGCTTTGGTGGTATTCCTCGGGCAGCAGCTCTCGACTGTAGCCACCAACGTCTGGGTGGAGAGATGGGCAGACCAGTATGTCGATCGAGAGATCCGGGTGGCTTACAGCCCGCTTTCACACACATACGAGGCCAACTCGTTCTCCAAGGCAGGTTGGGCCAATATCGCCAAACTTGGCGGCACGCTCACCGAGACCCCCGTCATGATGAGCGGCCAAACAGCAATGTCATCAACGGCGCAGCCGCATGTTGACGTCGGCTACTATCTCGCTGGACTAGCCCTCATCGGCATGGCAGGTGCTTTGGCTGCCTTCATCCGTGATATTTGGCTCTTCTTTGGTTCACTGACGGCCTCGAAACGCATCCACGACAACCTGATCTCTGCAGTTACGCGAGCAAAGTTCAAGTTCTTCGATGTCACGCCGCTTGGCCAGCTGATGAACCGATTCAGCAAGGACTTGGAGGCTGTCGACCAGGAAGTTGCGCCGGCGGCGGTTGGCGTTATATCCTGTGCGCTCTCGCTGGTGGTCACTGTTATCTTGATTGCCACCATCACCCCTGGCTTCTTGATTGCTGCCGTCTTCATCTTTGCACTGTTCTATTTTGTTGCGATTTTCTACCTCCGTGCTTCGCGCGACCTCAAGCGTCTTGAGTCGGTTCACCGCAGTCCCCTTTTCCAACAATTCGGAGAGACTCTCAGCGGTATGACGACGATCCGAGCTTACGGTGACGAGCGGCGATTCATCCGGGACAACCTGGTAAAGGTCAACACGCAGAACCGGCCGTTCATCTTCCTGTGGGCCTGTAACAGGTGGCTCGCATTCCGAGCGGACGCGCTTGGTAACCTGGTGGCGTTCTTCGCGGGCGCATTCATCATCTTCAACCTCGGCTCCATCAAGCCTGGATTAGCTGGCATCTCCCTGAGCTATGCGATGACGTTTACCGAGAGCGTACTTTGGCTGGTGCGTTTGTACGCCATCAGCGAACAAAACATGAACTCGATGGAGCGAGTGAAGGAATACCTCGATGTTGAGCAGGAGGCTGAAGCCGTCGTGGAGAAGAACCGGCCGCCTCCAAACTGGCCCGCCTCCGGCACCGTCGAATTTGTCGACTACACGACGCGTTACCGAGCAGACCTGGAGCCCGTCCTCCGCAACATCTCTCTGAAAATCAACGGCAAGGAAAAGGTTGGGATCGTGGGACGGACAGGAGCCGGCAAGAGCTCGCTGGCACTGGCCATCTTCCGAGCGCTCGAGGCAGAGACGGGCAAGATTGTGATCGACGACGTAGAGATTGGACAAATTGGGCTCCAGGATTTGAGGGAGAACATCACGATCGTGCCACAGGATCCAACACTGTTCAAGGGAACGCTGAGGACGAATCTGGATCCCTTTGACAACTACACCGACGAGGACATCTTTGCGGCGCTTCGCCGAGTGCAGCTGATTGGGCCGGACGAGCCCTCAACTGTCCCGCCCACACCGGTGATCAACGTCGAGTCTGATCCGCTAGGCTCAGCGGCGCCGTCCATAGCGACAAACAAGAACATCTTCCTTGACCTATCCGCCCCCGTCAGCGAATCGGGCTCCAACCTATCTCAAGGCCAGCGGCAGCTACTATGCCTGGCACGAGCCATGCTCAAGGAGCCAACGGTGCTGGTCATGGACGAGGCCACGGCGTCGATCGACTACGCGACCGACTCCAAGATCCAGGAGACGATCCGCGAGCTCACAGGCACCGTCATCACCATTGCGCACCGCCTGCAGACCATCGTCGACTACGACAAGGTCCTGGTGCTGGACAAGGGCCAGGTGCGCGAGTTCGACCACCCGTGGACCCTCATCAAGGACCCCAAGGGCGTCTTCCGCAGCATGTGCGAGATGAGCGGCGAGCTCGACGTGTTGGAGAAGGCGGCCAAGAAGAAGTGGGATGACGGGAGACTGGTGGACGTGGATCCGTAAAGGAGGGGGGGGGCGCTTGCGGTGCTTGATACCCGTGGCGAGGAGAAGCTAGGCAGAGGGGCCCGGGAGTGTGAGTGGAATGTATCATTAGGCGATACCGCAACATTCTTTCCTTGTCACTTATCTTTCTTTAACTGTCTGTTCTGGGGGTTCATTGTCATAGTGCACGACATTGTTACTTGGATGGGGGACGAGGTATGTGCTTGTATGATAAAAGAGGGGGGACGCGGCTTCTGGACCAAAACCAAAAACGGAGTCACAAGCATTATAGATTCATATTCATCTACTGCTGTTTATAGAACCGAGTCACACGTCACAAGTGTCCTGCACAAGGCAGGTGTTGCGTCAAATTGGTATTGATTCGTAGATTAGCTGTGTCTGTTCCACTGGGTATCTTCTTTCCTCCCACGGGTTGCATACCTATAAGAAGTGAGGCCGTCTGGGCGCCTGGTCAAAGATGGTCGATTCCACATGGGCAAGGTTTTCTTTCGTAAAGGTGGACTCCAAAGCACGGTGGTTGAGATGAGGGCAAATTCAGCAAGTTTCCCCCAAGTATCCGCAAAATATCACCAAAAGGTCGTTCGTTAGGGTAAAATAGCAAGTTTAGCTCGACTGTTGTTATGAGGGGCGCTGCTGTGATTTCTCTGCTGTCAGTAGCCCATCTGGAGTGCAAGTTGAGCTGAGAATTAGCACGCAATCTGTTGCATCGCCGGGTGGCCTGCACACTTAGGCTTGATCAAGGGGATCCATCGGAGTCGAGCTATCTGAAAAGGTCAAGTGGGCAAGCGAGGGCACGCAAAGGCGAAACCGACGCTGTGCAGCTTCACACTCTGCGAAATGAGACAGGTACTCTTGCTGCGAGTAAAAGGGGTCTCGGATGTTCTGGCAGACAGCGCAGTAGGTAATATCCGCCTCGACTTTGGCCTTCTCCAAGTTGTAGTAAGTGTATGATGTAGCTGAAACACAACGATAGTGCAGTTGGTTGAGTATAGTTCTTGTTGTTGTGTTGTTTCTTAAAGTGATGACTGTGTCTTTGCCAATGGCCCCAAGCTCGAGTAGGATTCGCATGGCCTTCTCATAAGGTATCAAGGTTATTGGCGAACATTTTCTGCAAATGCTGCACCACCAGGACGGGGTACGAAAACTCAGAGCCGGGATACGAAGGAGTCGACGTGGACTTATATGTGCATGGGAGGCAAAGGTACTCAGTGCGACGACTCTGTAGCGCTCTATGGATGTGAGGCAAGTATAGCAACACTTTTCCAAGGTGAATAAGAATAGGCATTGCCCATAGCCCCCGCATGCAGAGCATTTGTTGGAGACGATCGGTTCATAGAGGTCTTCGATGGTGAAGGCCGGAGCAAGACCCGAGCATAAGAGACGCTGTAGAGCCTCCAAGCCATGCTGAGCAGTTAGCTGGTACTCCCTGACCTCGGACAAAAGGACACGGGTCTGTCGGTTGAGTTGGCGAAAGTGGAAGAGAGAACGAAGGTCGAGCATGAAGATGATGATGAAGAGGAGTTCCGCTGGCAGGCGATCCAGAACGCCTAGGCCAGCAGCAGGCGATGCATCGAAAACCGTGTGCAAAAGTAGCTGGGATAGCGGCTTATCCTTTGAAGGTGGACGCATCAGAGTCGAGGCCACCATATCTAAACGCGCAGATGCTTTGTAGATCTCGTCGGCATACTTCTTGGTGTTGGGGTGAAGGCGAGCATCGCCCATGATTGCGATGTACAGGACTTTGCTTTTGCAGGAGTACAAGGGTAGAAGAAGAAGAAGAGAGAGTGACTTGGAGAAGAGCAGACGAAATTGGCTTTGCCGTGATATCGTGAGGCTCAAAGGAACAACCCTTGTCGATGATGTGAGGGTTTCCTTAAACGGCAGAGGGTTGATGGAAGAAAGTGGGTTTTGGTGGAGCGAATTTTGGTGTGGTGGGTTTTAGGGGTGTTAAGGGGGCCCCTAACGCAGCTGCCGCACAGCCAGCCGCCCCCCTCATGCACCACGCACGATATTTACCTGAGCCCTGCCTCGGCCATCCGCGACCTGCAACAGAAACAAAGCCCCACGAGTTTGGGGGAGCTGCTATCACCCCGAGCGCCAACTGCTTCTCTGGCAGCGACCGATTCACATCCCCCAGTCACCTGCACCCCGCCGAGCCTCAACAGCATCGATTGCCCCCCCCTGTGCAGGAAACCAACAACACCTTGGCTGCCTGTTAAACGGTCGGAACCCCAGAGCGGCGGGACTTTTAGGCTGTGGCGTGTGGGGAAGCGCCAGCCTCAGGTGCTATTTTGGCAACCTCCACTTTGGCTCGCTGGTCGCTTGGTTCAGCCGCAACCGCCCGTCGGCCCTCTCTCCCTCTCTGTCTCTCGTGTTTGGCTGCCTGATCGCTTTGTTCATTACTTGTCACTTTTCCGTTCATCAATCCATCACTCCGAACTATCCAGCCAGTGTACGACATCCAGAACCTGTTGCCATAGCGGGCGTCGTCGGACATCGTCAGCCTCAGAAAACCACCATGGGCAAACCATCAGACGCCCTCGCGCCGCCTTCCCCCTCGCCCCTCCCGACCCCCCTCGAGGAGTCCTCCTCGTCCATCTCCCTCGCCGACACCCCCGCCAACGCCCCTATCCAACGCTACTTCGACGACGACCCGACCGAGCTGCAGCACGATGACCTTCCGCCTCTGTACTCGGACGATGCCTCCTCCATCCGGCGAGTCGACCCCCTCATGCCCGTCGGCTCCCCCGAGTTCCAGCTCCAGCCCTTCTCCCGCAACAACAACGACGACACGGCCTACTACGTCGACCGCCGCCTTGACTCCGATCCCAAGTTCCTCGAGGACCACCTGAAGCTGCTCGCACTCGTGCCCCCCAGGCCCACCGTCCACCTCCGCGGCACCCACAGCCAGACCTTCCGCAACGGCGACCGCTCCGAAAGGAAGGAGATCGTTGACTTCGACATCATCCTCGACCTCACCCACCTGCTGTACGAGGACATCTCCGCCCAGCGCTCCTGGAGCACCCTCTGCACCGTCAGCAACTTCGAAAAGGTCCGCCGCGGTACCGTCTTCACCAAGCGGGCCCCGGGCTTCGGCGGGTCCGGCAGCGTCCCCGAGGCGGGCGTCCCCGACGTCGGCGAGTGGTGCCGCCGCTTCTGCGCCAGCCGTGCCGGCCTGCGCGCCTTCTCGTTCGAGCGCCGCGTCGTAGGCTGGGACTTTGAACTGCTCCGCGGCAAGCTGGAGAACCTTATCCGCGCGACCAACTACCGCGGCCACACGCGCATCGAGTTCCCCCTGCGCAACGCCCGCGTCGAGGTGTACAACGACTGCCGCACCAACCGCTGGCGCCTGACCAAGTGGATCGAGATGCTCTTCGTCTTCACGCTGCTCTTCCTCTTCGCCTGGCCCTGGCTGCTGCTGCGCACCCATCGCTGGGACACCGTCTACGTCGAGTGGTGCATGAGCCGCCGCGGCGAGGACGGCCGCAAGCACTACGTGTCGCTGAGCGAGGACCGCTGGTACAACCTGTGGGCGCGGTCCATCTCGCGCGCCGTCCTCAACAGGCGGCAGGGCGCGCTGGACCAGGGCGACTTGCAAGACGGCGTGGATGCGACGACGCCGCCGGCCGAGGGGCTGGCCGGGTGGGTGCAGGCGGGCAGGGATGCCATGGGCTTGGTTGATCGGTCGTTCGGATGGGGGGGCGACAGCTGAAGGGCTACCGATTGTTTCTTTTTCCCGTAGGTTATCGTGGAGTTGCCGGCACTAGGGTTTTGTATACGGCTATGGGTGGCTTTTGATTTCATGCGGGACGCTGCTTAACTTGAGCCGCTATGGCAAAGTCTGCTCCAAATCGCTCTTCGCATCACAATGGTTACTAGCAGCGCGGTTATTCGTCAGCCCATTCAATACCATTTTGTTTCTCGCCGTCAGTGATGCTGCCTCGCTTGGCAGATTGACCGTTGCAGGCGGCAAAAAGTCCCGAAGCAACACAATGACGAAAAAAATCCATGGACATGTTCAGTTGCTACCACTCGCAAATGGAGGGGCTAACCTATAGCTTCCCCTCCTTTGCCTGTAGACCTCGGCCATGCGCGGGACTTGCGTCCTGCTCTATTTGAATGACAATGGAGCTTACTCGTGCTATATACCATGTAAGTTTAAGGGTGCTAATTGTGTCGATGTCCGATGATTGCAATGGCTGTGGACTTCTAACACGGCGTAAACGTGGCTCGAGTTAGATGATATGGTGATTTATAACGCTTCAACTGCTTCATTGTTCCACATAACCTGACTAAAATAACTTAATCGAACATTACCCACTTCCCCCAAACCATGATCTCTCACCTCTAAAAATGCACATCGACTTCGGAAGCTCTTGATCCATTCTTTCTGGTTCACAGTATTAATAAAATTACTGGTCTCGCGAGGGGCTGCGCCGAGGGTTTGACTCGACTTATGCCAAAGGAGGAAAGGCAATCGATGGCAGAGATACGGAACCCGAGAAGGATCCTGGCTGTGAGCCTGGACTCTGCAACACACCATCTCAGTCGTGTTATCAAAGGTGACGCAACCCTCTTATAAAGGGGCATCGCCCTGCCCTCGATATTCAATTCATCTTTCATTACAGCCCCGCGCTGACTTGCGCCATCCAGATCTCACAGGCACCACGCCAGAGCCCGCCGCGACGTCGCTCGCCGGCACCACACACGACCTCCAGCTCAAGACGGCGTACTACACCGCCACCGTCCCGGTATGGCTCGACCTCATCGCATCACCCGCTGAGTGGGCCGAGTCGTTCCTGTCTGACGAGGCCGGCGAGGTCCTGGCCGTCCTCGGCGCCGTGGTCCTCGTCTTCGCACTCCCCGCCGGCACCGACGCTGCTGATCAGACCCGCGACTTGATCCGCGACTTGGGCCGCGTGGTCAAGGACGGCCTGGGCGGCTGGGAATGGGACGGCGTCGGGCTGGCGGTCGGCGTCGGCGAGGGAGACACCGACCAGTGGGATGAGCTCTGCGCCGAAGCCGGCCTTGAATTTGTCCAACTTGCCCAGGGGAGAGACGGTGAAAGACGAAACGAATTTGGAGGTGCGTTCCAAAGGGCACACTCACTTACCCATGACCACTCTTGGATCATTGCAGGAATGGCTCTAACACGTGCACTCAAGAGAAAACGGGCATCCCCAGGGTCAAAGAGGCGCTCGAGTCAAACGACTGGGAGCAGCTCGATGCGCCAGAGGCGGCATCGGATTTTGGTAACTACGAAGAAGCCCAAGAAACACCGCAGGGCAGCCGGGATCTCGACCCAGAGAGTCTGGATTTCGGCTTCGACCGCGCCGACTTCGAGGGCTTGAAGAAGGCTATATGGAATCTAAACGACGACCCCGGCGCAGACCCAGCCGTCAGCAGCAGCAGCGCCAGCAGCGATCATCCGAACAAGGTCTCTGCGGGCCCGAGCGCACCCGACGCAGATGCCGAGGGCGAGATCGACGAAGACGAGGTCGCAAAGGTCGAGAGCATGATGCGGAAACTACAGGCCGTGCGCGAGGCGGGCGAGGGCATGAGCCAGGACCAGCGGCGGAGGATGGCAGCAAGGGCCGTCGAGGAAGTCATGAAAGAGCTGTAGCGGAACGAAACGACCCAACATGTGACGAAAAAGAAAGGGGAGGGGGGCATCTTCAACCGGAACCTCCTAGATCCGTCGGCGATGTTCGCGAGAAGAAAAACAAAAGGCACGGGGTTTGCAGGCATCTATCTAGCAGCGCCAATCGGCCACCGCCAAGCCGCAAACTCCAAACTCACGCTGTCGTAGACCCCATGCTGCACCCGGCCGAGAGCGCAGACAAGGATCCGTCGAGTCCCTGTGGAAAAGGCCTCGTTCCAAATACTATTTTGGAGAGCCCCCTTGGCTTGCCTCATGGCGGCCATGGGTAAACTCTAAACGGTCCGTGTCGCGATTAGATAGCGAGTCGGCAATGGGTATTATAATAATAACGATCAACTATGATATGCTATAGGCGGTGACGGGCAACGGCAGACAAGGGCCCTCCCCGGTCATTCGTCGCAACATTTTGACAAGGACACCAACACAGTAATACCGTTGCGGTCATTTCCCCCGCATCTTCCGAGCGTTCAGCCGCTGAGCGTCACCCGGGACTTGCAGCCTGGATCAACTCGAAATGCGGCATCCTGCCCTACTACGTGCCGAGTATCGCCTCGATACGGCATCGTCATTTCTCCGTCTTCAGCTTCCTACCCACTCGGGAAAGGGGGTTTGGTCACATGCACTCTGGCATCGGCACTCCGTTGACGCCCCACCTCAAAGTGCGCGAAGGGGCCATGTTCGCGTCCTGAGGTGTAGGCAACATTGCCGAAGCCCGTCTACATGGTGTCTAAACCCCCGTGCTCCTGATGCCTTTCTCTCTCTCGGACGACCGGTATAGTCGGCTCGTGCCGCGAACAAAAAGATGGTTAGGACCCTAGTCGATGACGGTCGATGGTCGATGGCCGATGGCCGATGAAATTTCCTACGTTGGGGACCCCTCCCTTCTTTCGTTGCTTGTAGGGTGCACCACCGCTGGTGATGCACGGCGTCATTCTTGCTCCTCACGCCATGGAATTCTCTACCACTCGTTGACCTTCCTGAGCAGAGCACTCGACATTCATGGGAATGGACAGCGCCACTCCAGGAGTTCTTCAATCACCAAGCAGCCCAATTCCCGACAGCGACAGGGGAAGAAGTGGTACTGTCTTTGTTGACTTCATTCTACAGGCGAACGCGCCGGTACTAAAGACTCATCGAGCAAGTCTCCCGAATGTCCCGACTGACTCACTTTTGGAAGCATTGACGTGAGAGAGAGCATGAGTGCCCCATGGCTTTTCTTTCCGCGCATGAAGTCGCAAAGGTACACCGGAGCGATGCCGTCTATAACTTGACCTGGCTAGGTCCCAGTGTATAAGTGGAAACAGAGCAGCCAGCACGCAGCCACTTCCTACAACTGCTGAATAAGAGTATGCAAGGATCACTGGGCTGCTGCGGTGCTTTACGCCCGCTGTTTTGCCTGTTGGGGTCGATCCTCTTGGCTAAACAATCATGTATCATCCTCTAGTCTGTGTTCACGGCGGTGAAGATGAGGCGGCATTCGGTGGTTCTTCTCCGTCCTGTTGCTGTTGCATAAACTCGATCGGCCGATCCGAGACACAATCAGCCCAGCGAGCGACAGACCAGCTTCCTCAATGAAGCGACGATTGACGCGCCCCGAGTTCAAGACGCAAGCACTGACTGATGTACCTAAAACCGAGTCTCGCGGCCCCTTGTGCGTTCATGCCGACAGGTCAGTTGTCAGTTGAGGCTGGTGAGCCCTCCCCGGATGCCAGAGCCCACAACAAGGGCTCCGGTTCCGAAAGAGGCGTGCCTGGAGCTGGAGGCTTCCCGATTCAGGGGTTTCACGTCAAGCACCCCACCCGGGGGGCCCAGCACCAGCTGGTAAACGGCGAATGACTCGGGGTTTCTTGCCTGATACGTTCACGTAGAGCCGCCAGTCTCATCAAGAGTGCTTCTCCCGCTGCGACTAGTCAGTTTATGCTTTCGTCCGAGGCCAGTGCGTCGGTCCTGCTGCTATCGATGAGTTCATGCAAACCTAAGATTGTTGTTGGGCGACGCAGAGCCTGGGCGCGTCGACGCGTCGGCTCCCTTGAATCGAATGCACTCTGTCTACTTACCTAGTGGGTGCCCGCTCTGACTGACTACTACGTGTACCTTGTACCTACTGTCGGGATGGTTGGGGCTGGCGGGATCTGCTACATCGATGGGTATGCGCCGCATGACTACCTAGCGCCGATGATTTTGCCAACATTCAACGCCTACAAGGCGCATGTCGCGAAAGCAACACAACACAGTACAACATAACATACAACACGACACGACAGACTGTAAACATGCATGCTTCTGAGCCGGCTCCGTGCCTCGCCGTGATGAACTCCCATTGGCGCCATAGGGTCACCAAGGTGGGCTTCATCGGGCGTGTGGGTCGCCCACCGCTAGCTACGATTTGCTACCTAAGGTAGTCGGCAGGTAGTCACCGTACCTTTTGCTTCGGTGCTGTCCAAGCCCACGGTGGCACACGAGGGCAATGCTGTGGCCTTCGTCCGAGCCGTTTGCTGTGCATCGTTTGCTGTGTATCGTGTCCAAGGGCTTTAGCGGATCCACGGGGAAAAGGGGCTGCTTGCACTAAGGCCAAACGCGCTCCCTGGCTACACAGTCGTCGGAGTGTTCGTGCTCCGTTCTTGCTGATGTCGTGACTCCTCGCTCGTTTACTTGCTCGGATCCAGCACCCCCCCTGATCGACGGCCATGCAGCTGATCCTTGGCCTGGAGAACATCAGACGAAGAGAACGACATCGAGACGACGTGGGTTGGAATCCAGATGGAGTCGATCACTCCCTTGACCCCTTCTGGGGCGACGTAAGACCATGGAACGTCGTGGGTCCGGTGGCATGTGGTCGAAGGGTGGGCCTCGAGCTCCATGCTCGTTGGCTATGGGGGATTTCTTGGAGGGCTGCAGGGGCCAGGGCCCGCCCATCAAGGGTGCCGTCTGAGAAGAAGGCTGCAGCTACAGCGCACTGTGCAATGCCGTTCCTGACTAGACTCTAGCTGGCCAAGCTTGGGGTAGGTGGGTGTGGCTGAAATCCCCTGACGGATAGCTTCGACCGTGGTGAGGTACATAGTAGGGAATCGTTGGTAGACTAGATGAACCCGTGCCGTGCTTGACTAGTCGGATTGCCCAAGAAAAGGCAACGTCGGAATCATCATGCGCCTTTGAATTCGCAGCTGGCTAAAATAGTAGCTTCACGGCATACTGTCGAACCACATCGACGACGACGCCAACGCAACATGGCCGCTCGCATGGGTGCCCGTGAGGCTCGTTCTTCTCACTCGTCTCCGTCCCAAAGGCCTCATGCTTGCTGCGGTGTGCTTAGTGCTAGCATTTAGGTTTGGGCGGGCCTGAGCCAAGGCCAGGAGCGCTGAAGGGGAATCCGTGAGCACCGTCGGCTTCCGAGCAATGTCGAACCTAAGCTTGCATCTCGACCCACTGCATGACGCCGAGCTGTACGGTACGCTACTGCAGGAACAGAAAGCGAGCGTCTTGTGGCGCCCGACGCTACCAAGGACGCGCCGGCCGGCTTTCAGACGAGAATGAGCCCGTGTGCATTTAGCGTCATGACCATCGCCAAGCTGGCTCTGGTTCAGATGATCCATCTCGTGCGATCGTCTTCGGGACTTGTTTATAGGACAGTGGTCGAGAAACGAAGCAGAAACAGAGCCATGGACATGATTGATGATGAACACGAAGCTTGCTTTCTGCCAATCCAAACACCATGCTTTGCGCAAACGCCTAGCTGTGCTCGAGTGCCAAGTGGCTTACCATCCGCGCCGCATAAAGTGCCGTGAGCCATTGTCACTCCACTCGGGCAACTTGGCTCTCGTTGCCCATATCATGTATGGACCGTTACGGAATTCTCACTCGGCCTATCGAACTCATCGCCGGCTTCAATACCGCTTCTGCCGAAAGTAGACGTCATGGTCTGGGATGAATACCTCACCTTCCAAAGGCGCCCCATGTGGAAAGAAAGAGGGCGTTTGAGTCGTGGATCGAATACGTAGCCGCCAACAGGGACCGGTAGCTTGGTAAGACTGGATAGCCATGGCAAACCCAAGATCTTGCATTTTGAATACTCTCCAGGTTTCATGTCTCTCGTAGATCTGCCGTGTCGAACGACAGTGGTATGGGCGACGAACATCCCACATTCTTTCCATCCTATAAGCGGTGGGTTCTACTAAGAAGTGTCGCTGAGCCCCTGATCGGCGCAAAGATGCGTGTCGTCTGTTGTATGCATCACGAGGATGTTACCTGGTTTTGTTCGCTTCGACTGCAATAGACCAGGACTGCACAGGGCCGCTGTTGTACCCAGTTCGTCTCTTCAACTCCTCGGGAGACTTGTAAGAATGATATCATAGGTCTTTGGAATATATGCCACGTAGGATGCTGGGTTGCTGCACGGTATCTTTTCGACAAAGAGCATATCGAATGAGGTTTAGCCATCTTGGTTAGCCTGGATGGTGCGGCGCTTTTGTCGAAGCTCCAGCGCTCTCCGCCAAGGACCCGTTTTACGCAGGACGAGGACCCTCATCATGCGTCTCACCCACATCCTACTCAGCACACCACCTGACTCTGAAAAGGCGGCCACGGCGCGGCGACAATGAGCGGTAAAGCTACCCCAGCAGCATGTTTCGCGATCGACAGTGACGCCGTCTTGTCTCGGCCAGAATGGGTCATGCAAGGCAATGCGAGACAAGCGACCCGGCGGCTGCGAGTGGAGGGTCTGAGATTCTATGGAGGCAAATGCAGCGTTGTCGCCGACCGTCCCGGCGTGAAGGTTGCCAATGACATAGCAGACCAGACTGGGCGTGTTCGCTGCAGCACACAGAATTGAGACTGATGACAGCGTGAACGCAGGTGTGCTGAGGGCCATGGAAGGCCAAGCCAAGACCGTGTAAGAGGGAGCGATTCCTCACACCGTGTCAGGGGCTAGCGGCTGCACCTGCGCTTCCATCGTTCATCAATGGCCAATCAGCACGGCGTTGGTGCCATTTTTAGGCATCTGGCAAGCCACACGGTGTTAATGCCTGTCACCAAACGCCACAGGAAGCAGGTGTCTGGCCGTTCCTGCTCGTGCCTCCAACACCATGCAGGGAGGAAAGGGGCCGGCGGTACGAAGTACCTTAGCGAGACTTGAAGCGGCAAACCCTTTGGCTGGCGCCGCCGGCGACGCGGTCGGTTAACTGAGACCAGCAGGGCGACATCGGTCAACGCCCAAGTACCTCTCTGGTACTGTGGTCATCCCGAGGGCATCTGACTCTGGGTTTACAGGCTGTACCAGAGCTACTAGTACAGCTTCTCGATGTTACTCCATCTCAGAGAAGCTGTCTACTGCTCTGAGCAAGGCTGTGCAAACGCTTGGCAATGTGTGAGTTGTATTTTCGAAACCAAACGCCTATGTAGCGCCATCGCCGTGAGCTTCCGATAAATTATTCATCGTCCATGATCCGTGACGAACAGGTGTGGCCGCCTTACTGAGACCACGTTCGAGTCGAGTCTTCATGCAAAGCACCACATCGCAGAGCAGCAGATACTGTACGAATACCGAGGAGGTACTTGCGGGCACGGCACCTGCAGGGCAGGGCCAGCTCCCCTTTCCTGCCCCGGCCCCCACAGATGGCCCGGCGGAAGTTCCTGCCAGAGCAAGCTGATCGAACAACCCACCACCCCCTTTCGGGAAAAGGTGCAAGGAAGGACGGGGTAAACACGAAGAAAAAAAAAAAAAAACAGCCGGTGAAAAAGGCGACAAGTGCAGCGACAAGTGCAGCGACAAGTGCAGCGACAATGAAGTGGGATGGCGGATTTGAAGCCGGTTCGGTGGGCTGGCCAGCACCTGCACCAAAACCTGGTCGCATGTTAGAGCAGGAGTGGGTGCATGAGGCAAGGTGAGGTACGAAGTCTTACAGAAACTTGGAACACAACAGGCAGCTTCGAGGGTGGGAACACGTCGAGTACCTCAGTACAGTCAGACACCTCGCGTGCCCTGTGCTTCGTGGCACAAGTACATCGTTTTCCCAGCAAGGTCAAGCGCCGGTGTCTTCACTGCGTCCTCACTGCGCGAGAAGAGGATTGTACTTGCTGAGAGCCACGGCGAGACAATATCGACCACCACACTGTTCGGACAAGAAAGACTTACGGGTCGCTGATGTCCCGAGGCTGTAAATACCTTACCTACCTACCGTCAGATACATGTCACTTCGAGGTGCGGTGCGGCTACCGAACCGGTTCGGCCATGTTGCACCTGCAGGCGCTGAAGGAGGAAGAAGGAGGGCGAGCGGGCGCCAGACACACAAGGACGCCCGGTACCTGCCGCTACATGCGCCCAGCGCGGGTCAACGGCCCTATCAGAGCCTGGTGGGCTCGCATCAGTGGAACAGGGGGTTTGGCCTGCAGCTGGCCAGCCAGAACTTGAGGTGTGGCTCAGGGCTGGCTGCCGATTTGGGGGTTTGGCAAACCCACTTGCGGTGCCGCACCCGCAAAGCTGGGCTGTTTTGGCGGCTTGGAAGTCTCCCCAGGTACCGTCCCAACCAGCCCAGACAAGCCGGGACTGCTAAGGCCGGGCTAGGCTAGGCCAGGCACAGGCTCAGGCACAGGACAGACCGCGCATCCCATCGATCCCACCCACGCCCACACCACCTTTCCCTTAACCCCCTCCACCCCATTTTCCTCCGTTTCTTTTCTCTCTCCCCCATCCCCTTCTCATCGTCAGTCCTCCTTTATGCCCGTTTCCTCGCCTCTTCTTCGCCTACCGTTTTTCTTTCCTTAAGTCACTCTCTCTTCGGCTTCAGCCATTTCGGTATCCCGTCACTCCTTCCGGGACCATTTCATTCCTTCGGCTTCAGAATTGCCTTACTTCCACCATACTTCATCTTTGAATACTTGCTTCCCAGGCTAATCCACCAACCACACCACACTCTCATCAGAGACCCCATCACCTCCTATCCACTATCAGGATCAGGACGACACTCCTTACCAGTTTTTCCATCTTCAACACCTTCCTTATTGTTACAACTTGCAAATTTTGCTTCAGCCATCGTTACGTGCCGACCTGGACGCCATCCGCTTAACTTACATACACTGGCTCTGTGTAATACTTGATCGTCCCAGTTCCACGACGAACCGATAAACATCCCTCTCCAAACATCTCGCAACATCCCGACTTCCGGCATCCGCACGCCGCTCTCGAGACAGAGAAAACCTTTCCAACCGAGACAATCGTATCCCAGCACTTGTTAGTGCTCTTGAAAACATCTCAATGGCCTCCGAAATGGACCAATCTGGGGTCATGGTTTCCATGCCTCCCGCTCCCTCGAGCTCGACCACATCACCCGCCTCCACCTCCGCCTCCAACATGCCAAGCAAACACTCGCCTACTTCGGCGAGCGGAAGCGGCACACCTACCAACTCCCGACGACCGCCTCGAAAGAGCACCCTGACTCAGCAGCAGAAGAATCAGAAGCGTCAGCGGGCAACTCAGGATCAATTGACCACCCTCGAAATGGAGTTCAACAAGAACCCGACCCCTACTGGACCTGTTCGCGAAAGGATAGCTGAGGAGATCAACATGACCGAAAGGTCTGTTCAGATCTGGTTCCAGAATCGGTACGTGACTTGCTTCGAGTAAACCCACCCTAGCGGTGCCAATAGGCGCTAACAGTTGAGCAGACGTGCAAAGATTAAGTTGCTGGCAAAGAAGAGTCTGGAAACAGGCGAAGACATTGATTCCATCCCGGAATCCATGCGCGCATATCTGGCCATGCAAGCGATTGAGTCTGGCAAAGGCCTTGGCGGAAGCTATCTTGGCCGCACTGGACTGTTGCCTTTTGGACACGGCGGTATGCTTCTCGGCGGCGACCAGGCCGGCCAGGGCAAAGTTTGTAAGTGTTGTTCAAAGCGAGGTTCTGGTATTATGGACTCCCGCTGACTGGTTCGTAGTGATTCACCATCTCACCTGCCGATCCCTAAGCATCGGAAAGTGGACGCGTGTTGGACAAAACACGATGGACCTCATCATCTTCTACTCTCCAGACAAATGCACAATGACTTACTACATCAACAGCGAGCAAGCTGGGTACAAAATCGAGTATCCCTTCTCCCATGTCAAGAACATCTTCCTCGAGAACAACGAGCACGACCCTAGCAAGCTGGGCGGTATCGTCATTGAGCTCAACCGTCCTCCTCACTTCTTCATGGACTCTTCGCCCACGACCAATGGCTTCCTCCAGTGCGGTGACTTCACCGAGGACCTGCAAGCAACCCAATGCTTGGTTCATCATCTTGGTGGCAACCCTAAGGTGCTGAGCGGTCAGCTTGCCAAGCTCGTGTCGCTCGAAACCTTCATGAACCGACACAACCCGCACGCCTACGCAGACCCTCACGCCATTTCTGTGTCAGCACCGGTGTCGCCCACGGCCCGTCCCTCATCCCAACCTAGCTTCCCTCAGCACCACCAAGCTGGCATGTTCCAGGAGCAGTGGGGCATGAACCAAATGCACTCGGCCATGCGCCCACCGCACGGCCACAAGCGGCAGCGAAGTCGCTCCGTCCCGGGACCCGTTGATTTCGCCATGTTCCAGAACCAGCCGATGCCTTCGTTCTACATCCAGCCGCCTGGCGAAATGGCGCCGCCGGCTCAGAACCACGGCATCTACGCCCCTGTGCCACAACAGCCCCACGCCATGGGTGCTAACTTGCGGATTGATACACAAGCTGGGTTTGGCCTGGATATGCGCCAATATCCCATGTCTGCTACGACGGCGTCGCCCTCGGAGTTCCCCCCTAGCCCGGGTTTCTACCACACTCCCGACACGTCCGGCATGGCGCCGTCCCATTACAGCACGCCTTACGGCCACGGCTTCCTGTCTCCGATGGCCAATAATGATGGCGTGCCCGCATCGGTTTCGCCCGTCCCATTCAACAACGTGTCCGAGCCTTCCATTGTAGATCAGTCGCCGCCAATTTCAATGATGGGCCGGCCTGGCTCTGCCGACATCTACCATGGTAACGATGGTTCTTGCGCAGTGTCTGACGATGGCACCGCCCTCAATGAGATGTACTCCAAGCATACAATCAACCTTCCCATGCACACACAGTCTCCCGGCTTCCACCACCAACACCAGGCTGAGCTCGACATGGACCAGCTCGTCCAGTTCGATTCAGTGGATCATGCGAGCTTGTCACCTGAGGCCATACCTCCCGTACCCCAATGACGCGGGGGCAGTAGTATCCGTGTCTGGCGGTGGTCCTCAGACTGGCTGAAGTAGCATCGAGGATTGCCGTTGGGCTACATTCATATTGAGGCGTTTCCTTTGGGGATTACTTATACCACTTGATTTCCAGGTTTGCTTGTCCTGTATGCTGTTCATCTCGTCACTTCCACCTTTCGCCGCGATCAACTAATATGTTTGATCCGGCTTCTCAATTTTTTTTGGTTCCCTGTTATTGGATTTGACCTGTATACAAAGACCATGATGAATCTGCATGACGATAGCTCCATTCGATATCGGTCATGCTTGTCTGGTACAGCGATCGTACATTTTTCTCTTGCGTTGGTCGCAACCTGAATATTCTGCTCTGTCGTGTTTTTTTTTACCATGTGCTAGTTCATATTGGGTGTGGCTCCTTTCATTCTTTGCTTCAAACTTTTGTTTCTGCTTCTTGTCATCATTTCGATTTTTCTTCTGCACACCCCTCACCGTCGTACTTTGCAAAAAAAAGCCTTTCGGGGCGTTCAAGGGGTGTTTGGCCACCGCATCTCTTAACGCCATAATCCTTCCACAACCGATACGAGACCTGCACACATGCGGGCCAGCTGGTTGTGCTTGATTATATCTACCAGGCTGGGGATGGGGTTTGAGGCCCTGGAGGCTGAATAGGGTGCCTTAATGGATCTGGTCGGCTGCTACAAGAATCAGCTGTTGGAAAAAGGATGGTTTGAAGGAATCTGCAGCCGGAGGACTGCTGGGGTCTAGGACAGACCCGCCTGCCTATTAGACGCATTTGAATTGACAGTTGAGACTTTCAATTCCTAGTTGCGACATAAATGCTTCAAATGTTTCTCTCGCGGTGCTGCTTGACGTGTTGATGACAATTGTTCCGTAATGATCCAGGCACTCTGGCCTGGAATGGAGCGCACGTTGAGCAAAGAGTGTTGTCGGTGGACTGAACCTGGGGTCCCGCGGAGACTCTAAATGACAAATGACCTTGAAGAAAGCAGCCCGCCTCCCGACCCGGATGGACCGGCTGACCGGGGCGTATAGAAGCCCGGCGGAGGCTGCGGATGTTCGGCCGGCCACGAAGCACATGTGGACTGTGTTGAGCATTCATCAACACGTGGTTCACAATACCGCCTTGCATGTGCTATAAATAACCAAATAAGTAAATCGCAACGTCAAACTTGGCAGCGCATTCCCGCCAGCTTTGCCACGACCTCGGAAACTGGAGTCTGGGCCGTTGGGCTCGGACTTGTCAAGTGGCGGGCAGAGCCCTGAGAGATGTTACTTGTACTAGCGTTGGGACTACTTCGCGATGAGTCCCGTAGGTCGGGTTGGGACACACTCGGCAGCGCCTAGCTGAGCGCCCCCTTGGAAGCATGAAGCAATGTCGGGTGAGGAGCTGGGGGCGCAAATATGCTTATTATCCTGACGTGGCTAGCGCATCAAGATGCGATGAACCCCACGGTGCCAAGACTCTCCGATATTGCCAGAACGGAGGAATTACCACAGCGCAACGCAAATCCAACAAGCGACTAGCTATGAGAAAGGGGTGAAAATTTGAGTGGACGACGATTCTTGGACCAAAAGAAGCTGATGATGGCGAAGTTTCCCCAAGGCAGGTGGCGCGTTCAAAATGGTTGACGACGGTGATGATCTGGCGCCCGGCCTAGCTTGAAAGCGAGGCGCTACAGACGGCCGACGGCCAATAGAGCGCTAACAACGGCAACGTGAAGGGCTTGAGTTCACCTGACGGCGGCTACTTCACGAGTAAGCCAGTGACGGATTCTGTGGGCGGATGGCTGCATGCTTCGAAACATGTTTTGAGGTGTGACGGGGCACAAGACAATGCTTCCTCAAAATCTTGGCAGATCTAAAAGACGTGGCAATCTGGTGATGAATAAGATCATGGCGGTGTTGCTGGTGCTGCGACCCGGTGATGACTGAGCACGTTCGTGGGAGCGAGGCGCAGGAGATGTTCATGCTCGTATTTGATCCTTTCAGCAGCAGACTAGGCGAAGGACGGCCTGCTTTGAACGGCCCAGACGTATTATTGGATCTTGAGCCATCGGCGGTGCTTGTCGCAAAGGACAAGAAGACGACGAATATTATTGACAGCCACGATGCCTCCCCTTGGTCGTGTCGGCGTCGTTTGTCTTGCAATTTGGATGGTGGTGACGAAGCTAGGGGGCTGCGCCTCGCTGCGTGGGGACACAAGGCGCGCACATCCTGGCCCCGTTGGGCAAAAGACCTGACGCAAGCACTCCGAGCCAGCAGCAGCGTGCCATTAAGCTCTGCGCCGAATGCTGCAATTGCGCATCCTGGTCCCCTTAGTCCTGTACGGGAGTGGCTCCCCTGCTAGGATGATGTCGCTACGCCGCTGGCTGGCTGGGGGGGGGGGGGGGGGGTGG
>KL660774.1:43848-174377 GCA_000732775.1 Stachybotrys chlorohalonatus IBT 40285
TGCCACATCCCGTCCCCGTTTGTACCGTATAATGGCTTGATAGGAATTCCTCTCCCCTTCCTCCCCCCCCTTGTTGTCCTTGCGATAGCGTATTCCTTTTTCTCTCTCTTTTTCTACCTCGACTTGTTGATTGATACCGCATAGTTTGCCTTTGACGTGCCTGAGCTGTTTTGATTAAGCTTGGCTTTAGAGGCTTTGGCGCCCCGCTTGGTACCTGCAACCGGCGTGTCTCTGGGGAGTCCCTTCCTCCCCACCCCCCGAATAGTCCCGGCAGCACCTGCCCGTTCATCTAACGGCGCTCGCCTCGAGTCCAGCGTCGGGCCTTTGGATAGCATCCATCTCAATGCTGAGGCCGCGAACCTACATCTAGTCTATGGCATCCCGTCGCTCAGACGCTCCACAAGGGAGAGCGCGGTATGGAGGCTACAATGACAACGACAACGACAACGACATCGACCTCGACGACCGCAGCCACGTTCCACCTAGCCCAAACAGTCCCACCCACTACGACATCCCCTTAGACGAGCCCGCCGCGCACCACCAGCCACACGAGTGGCCGCTGTCCTCGTCCTCTGCGCCAGTCCATCCCGCTCGGACGTCGCGCGCCCGCTTCGAACCCTACGAGCCGCAGTCTCACCCCCCGAGAGCCAACCCCATCCAGCAGAACCCCTTCCTGACGCGCGACGAGTCCGCCCTTCCGCCGCGCACCCACGACGCTGCGAGGCCTGCCAGCAGCATGACCGAGATGAAGCAGTCGCCCAGGAGCACTGGCTTCAGCTCCGGGTCGGTACCCAGCAAGGGCAAAGATGGGAGGATCGCGAAGACGACGCGGAAGGACCATGCTAAGGAGCGCGTTGGATCATGGTACCAGACCATCATCATCGAGGGCATTCTACGGCAGAAACCGCTTCCTCCTACCGCCGACGGCCGTCATGTGCCTTTAAATCCGAGCAATGTCGGCCCCCACGGCCTCATCGATGAGCGATCGCAGAAGCCCTACATCAGCAATTTCATCCGATCTAGTCGATATAATCTCTGGGATTTCATCCCAAAACAACTCGTTTTCCAATTCAGCAAACTCGGTAATTTCTATTTCCTAGTAGTAGGTACCTTGCAGATGGTTCCTGGACTTAGTACGGTTGGTTCGTGGACAACCATCGCGCCTCTCGGCTTCTTCGTAGCTTTCAGTATGGCCAAGGAGGGCTACGACGACTACCGACGATATGTGCTTGATAAGGTCGAGAATAGGAGTACCGCTTGGGTTCTGGCGCACGGCGTAAGAGACGGGCAGCACAATCCGTCGGAGAAGGCCAACCGGCGCGAGCAGCGAAAGCAGCTACGCCAGCAGCAGAAGAGGGATCGGAAAGGTGGCAATGGCGACGATCCCGAGCTGGTTAATCAACACAATGCTAATCGTTCTGCTGCTTATGGGAGTGACGCGGATTGGATGCCCGTTCAGTGGCAGCATGTCCAGGTCGGCGACGTCCTGCGGTTGCGACGCAATGATAACGTTCCCGCCGATATCGTCCTGCTCAACGCGACAGGTCCGAATGGTATCGCCTACATTGAGACGATCGCGCTGGACGGCGAAACCAACCTCAAGAGCAAGCAGGCCTGCACACTGCTTGCCGAGCGATGCAGCACCTTCGACGGCTTGGCCTCTGTCAGAGGAACTATTGTGTCCGAGGACCCCAACATGGATCTATATAGCTTCGACGGCAGGGCTACCATTGATGGCGAAACCCTCCCACTGACCCTCAACAACGTCGTATATCGCGGTTCCACCCTACGCAACACAAGCGAGGCGTACGGTCTTGTCATCAATACCGGCGAAGAGTGCAAGATCCGGATGAACGCCAACAAGAACGTTCGCACCAAGAAGCCCGCCATCCAGTCCACCATCAACCAGATGGTTGGGTATCAGATCATAGTCGCCACTGTTCTCGCCTGCGGTTTGACCGGGGGCTACTACATCTGGGAGCCTGAGACCGGGTTGAGGTCCTGGTATCTTATCCAGCGAGGAATGTACGACGCGAGCGTACCATTTGTGGAGATCTTCTTCGGCTTCATCATCATGTTCAACACCCTTATTCCCTTGTCGCTGTATATCAGCATGGAGATTATCAAGATCGGCCAGCTCTTCCTCCTTTGGGACGCCGATATGTATGATCCCGTTTCCGACACGCCCATGGTCGCCAACACCATGACGATCCTCGAGAACTTAGGGCAGGTCAGCTATGTCTTCACGGATAAGACCGGCACTTTGACGGAGAACCTGATGCGGTTCCGGAAGCTGAGTGTTGCCGGTGTCGCAGCGTTGCATGATGTGGATATGGACCGGGACGAAGAAGCGAAGCTGGAGCAAATCCGAAGCAGAGAGAAGACCAATCCCGTTCACACTCCAGCCGACGCTCATGGCAAAGGCCAAGCCATGAATCAGAGAATAGTGCCCACAAGGAATCCTTCGAGTGCTTCCATGTCTCGGTGGAGATCCTCTGTCCGCCCTGACGACGTTGCGCCCGAGATGAAAACGGAGGATATGCTACTGTACGCCCAGCGTAACCCGCACACAGCCTTCTCGAAAAAGGTCAAGCAGTTTATCCTCTGCATTGCGCTTTGCCATACCGCTTTGCCAGAAACCCATGATAACGGCGACATCACGTTCCAGGCCTCCTCTCCCGACGAACTCGCACTGGTCGATGCGGCCCGAGACATGGGCTACTTGGTGATCGATCGTCCCGCCCAGACCATCGTACTCCAGATTAGAGATCCGGATGGTACGACATGGAAGGAGAGGTATCAGGTCCTCGACGTAATTGAGTTTAGCAGCAAGAGAAAGCGGATGTCCATTATCATCAGGATGCCCGACGGCCGCCTCTGTGTATTTTGCAAGGGAGCCGATAACGTCATCATGGAGCGCCTGAGGCTGAGCCAACTGGCGGAGCAGAAGGCCAAGGAAGTCAACAGAAGAGCCAGTGTGCAGAGGACAACCGAGCGTGACATGATTGCGCGGAACAGCATAAACCTAGATCAAGCAGAGTCCGACGACCTGAGACTTAGCTTCGGCAATCGAAACTCGTACAACGAGGTAGTGCAAATATTACAGAGGGGCGGAAATGTGGAATCGGGTTCGAGGCGTCTGCCATCCTACGAGACTATGGATGTTAGAGTCGACGAGTCGGTAGCCGAGAGCGACGCAGCCATCTTCGAGAACTGCTTCCAGCACATTGAGAGCTTTGCCGCGGACGGCCTCCGAACCTTGCTTTACGCGTACCGTTACATTGACGATGGAGAGTATTCCCGGTGGAAGCAAATATATCGCGAGGCCGAGACAAGCCTGGCTAATCGCCAGGAGCGCATCGAAGAGGCCAGCGAGCAGATTGAGCAGAGATTCGAGCTTGCCGGTGCCACGGCCATCGAGGATAAGTTACAAGATGGCGTGCCCGAGACGATCGACAAGCTCCGCCGAGCCAACATCAAGGTTTGGATGTTGACAGGCGACAAGCGCGAGACGGCCGTCAATATCGGCCACTCTGCCCGCGTGGTCAAGCCTTACTCGGAGGTGTTTACGCTGGATGTGGACGAAGGCAATTTGCACGACATGCTCAAGGACACTCTGAAGAAGATTACCGGCGGCAACCTCCCTCACACGGTGGCGGTGATTGACGGAAAGACGCTGGGTGTGATTGATGCAGACGAGGCTCTCGCGGCTGAGTTCTACGACCTAACTGTGGTGGTCGACTCCGTCATTTGCTGCCGCGCCTCGCCTTTGCAGAAAGCAAACCTGGTCCGGTCTGTTCGACGTTATGTGCCCAAGAGCATGACGCTGGCTATTGGTGACGGTGCCAACGATATCGGCATGATCCAGGAGTCCCATGTGGGCATCGGTATTTCTGGCCGTGAAGGCCTGCAGGCGGCCAGAATCTCGGACTATTCGATCGCACAATTTCGCTTCCTTCAGAAGCTGCTGTTCGTCCACGGCCGCTGGAATTATCTGCGAACGTGCAAGTACGTCCTGGCTACCTTCTGGAAGGAGATGGTCTTCTTCTTGGTCCAGGCACACTTCCAGGGCTACAATGGGTACACGGGCACGTCGCTGTACGAGGAGTGGAGTCTGACGGTCTTCAACGTCTTCTTCACCTCGCTGCCCGTCATCATGCTTGGCATCTTCGAGAAGGATCTTGAGGCGGAGACGCTCCTTGCGGCGCCCGAACTCTACTCGTACGGACAGGACGGCCACGGCTTCAACTATCTCCATTACATCTGGTGGATGGTTATGGGTACGGGCTGCAGTTTTGCAGGCTTCTACACCATGTGGGCGGTGTACGACAATGCCTTGTTCACGAGTGATACCTCGCTCTACGCTATTGGCGTAGTTTGCTTCACCGTGAGCGTCGTCTACATCAACATCAAGCTTCTGTAAGTCCCTCGTATGGGATCATCATTGCTCGCGCAGCTGCTAACTACTTGCAGGATTCTGGACTTGCACACGAAAACCATCATCACTTTCGGCGGCTTCGCCGTCTCCGTAGTGGGCTGGTTTGTGTGGTTGTTGATCTTGAGCGGCGCCTACGAGAGGTCCATCGGTCCCTACATCGTCCGCGACGGCTTCATTGAAAACTTTGGTCGTCAGCTCCTCTGGTGGGCGACGGTCCTCCTCGGGTTGACAATACTTGTTGTCGCGGAGCTTGTTCTGCAAGCCGTGCGACGCGTGTACTGGCCCAACGACCAGGACCTGATGCAGCGCATCGAGAAGGATGCCCTTGCCCAAGGAAAGCTCAGGGACCAGGCTCAGGCAGCGGAACGCGGCGAGACGGACGGAATTGAACTAAGAGAGCTGATTGCCGAGAGCGAACGGGATCGAGCTATCAGAAAACAGGAAAAGAAGAACAACCGGAAAGGATTCAAGGGCAGAAAGGCTAGAGCGAGCGGCAACGCGTACGAGGACTACCGGCCGCCGAATTTTACACCGCCCGAGGAGATTCGCGAGAACCCATTCGAGACGCAAGGGGTACTGCCAAGCAGAGGCCGGTAAAGGTCTGGCGGAGAAATCTGTATGCTTACACGATGCTTATATTTCCACTTCTTTTTGGGCCTGTTCTTGGATATGTATTTTCTTAGCCGAGCGTTGGCGAGGCGTTTATCTGATGGAAATGGATGGGATACTTTGGTAGACAACTTTTAGTCGCGGATTTAGCCAGCACGCAAGAATTTAAATATTTTGGAGCCTCAAGGTCGTCGACATAGTTTTTCATCGATGCTTTTATATGCAGGTTTATTTGTATCATGGCATTGATATGATATGTGTAGCCCCTATCCAGCGGTTAGGAGACATGCTGACGAGCTGTCCTCCCTGCCATCTAGCCCCTTATATACAATGATCCATCGTCCCACAAGGCCATGCCGGTTCTTCGTCTAGAAGGACAGGATCTGGCCAGCCTCGGCGGGAACCCGGGTGGGCACGTTGGCCGACCCGAGCAGCGTGTACTGGTAGGGGAAGCTCGAGGCGGACAGGGTGCCCCTGCTGGCGGTGTTGGCGCTCTCGCCCTCGAGGACGACGTCGATGGCGACGGCGTAGCCGATCTCGCTCGACGACTCGGAATAGATGGCCTTCTTGCCGACGTTGCGGAAGACGGAGGACTGGATGAGGGCCTGGGCGTTCATGCGCGTGTTGAGGCCCGTGTCCATGGTGTTGTAGTACTGGCTGTGAGGGGGAAGGGAGAGGCTCGTGTGAGTAGATGGTGTACTGGGGGAGGGGGAGGGGAAGGGAAGCGGCTCACTTGTAGATGTGGGCGGTGCCGAAGCGCAGGAGGGGCCCGCGGCTGCGGACGTTGTAGAAGTAGTTGTTGGCGTAGGTGACGCGCAGCGTGCCCGTGTCCTCGGCGGCGTTTTTGTCCGAGTGGCCTACGAGGGAGCCCTTGGACTAGACGAAGCCCAGTATCAGCCCATGCACACCCCCCTAAATCACTCTCTCTCACCCCCTTTTGCTAACGCGGTTCATACGTACGTGGTCATGGAAGTAGGTGTGCGAGATGGTGACAAAGTCGGCCGCATGGCTCAGGTCCACCAGGCCGTCGTAGGTGTCCTTGCCGACCTCACGGTCGCCCGCCAGGTCGCAGTGGTCGACCCAGACGTTGGTGGACAGCTGGATGGTGATGGCGTCGCCGTAGTCGGCCAGCACCTTGGAGATCTTGAGGTTACGCAGGATGACGTTGCGCTGGCCCAGCACGGTCAGGCCGATGCCAGTCAGGGCTGGTGTTGAGGGGACCGCGTGTTAGTATGGCCTTTTTTGTCTGTTGTTGCGGTGAAAGGGAGAAAGGGGGGGGGGGGTTCGTACAGCTGCCGGCCCGGCCGACAATGGTCTTGTCCGAGGTGACCTGGACTTTTGCCGCGCCCGAGATGGCGCCCTGGATGATGACGATGCCCCTGCCCGCAGCGCCGGCGGCGGCGGTGAGCTGCGCGAGGGTCGTGACGGTCGTCGTGGTGCCGCCAGCTCCGCCCGTGGTTCTAACCCCCGAACACCATCGTCAGTATCCGACCAATCCTCAGCACACAGCAAACAACACTGGACAGCAGGGGAGCGGAGGGCAACGTACCCGCCGTTCTGCGTGGCGTAGCCGATGTTGGCCGGGTCGGACACGGCGGCCCGCTTGACGATGCCGTTCTCGACAACGTCCAAGGCGGCGGGTGCCGCCGTGGCAAAGGCCGCGAGCACGAGCGAGGAGAGGATGGAGAACTTCATGATTGCTGCGAGATGGAGAGGGATAGGGAGAGGTTGACGGTGGAAGAGAGGTGGTAGAGACGTCTTTTATCAGGAAACACAACAACAGACGATGCTCTCTCTCTCTCTCTCTCTCTCTCTCTCTCTCGCCATACCAAGCTCTACACGAGCCTTCACCACCGGGCCCAGTCCATGATAATTCCTCGAATCACCTCTCACGCTCCATCACACGTCTCCCTCCCCAAACCCACGAGCAAATAAACCACCCCCGGATTTTCTCCTCCCTCCACCCCTTGCCTTGTAAGTCAAACCCGTACGATACTAATCAACCCGCCACCTGTGTGTGGGGGATGGACATGCCCCCCCCCCAGCAGGCTGCTCGACAAATGCAGGCAGGGGATTTTATGTTTGGAGGGAAATTAAATCGTCGACGCGGCATGACAGCAGGGCATACTTGGCTCATGCTTTCTGCTGGCGGAGAATCACGAGGGGGAAGGGGGAAAAGCGTTACGTGAAACATGGTGGGATCGGGGATGGCCTCCGCAGACTGTCTGCTGAAACTTTTCCCTCCAATTAGACATTGCCATGGGTCCTGGTGATCGGCAGCTAGAGGCCGGCAATCTTGCAGGCATGTTTGCTTGTTTGGTAACACGGCATGGCAGGGTGACGAATGGGAGCACGGCACAGGCCGTGTGCTTGCTTCCGATGTTCCTGAACTGGATGCGCAGGAATCATGGCGCAGGAGCAAGATGGAGTCTAGCAGCGGATACGCGGGCAACTTCAGTCTAGGGTTGGTCAAACCACCGGCATCATCGCATGATAGAGATGGCAGGCATACTTTGTAGCTGTCCTTGGATATCTTGTCAAAACACCTCCTGATCGATCCCCTTGCTCTGCTCAAACTCAAATCTTTCCGTGTCGTGGCCAGGCTGGAGGCTGACCGCATCGCCCTGCGCGCTACCTACCTACTCAAAACAGTTCCCCGGACATCCCAGACTGGCCTTTCAAAGCAGTCTGGTCTGAAGTTGACTACTTTCCTCGCGGAGCCCCTTCAGCTCTCGCTCGTATTCCTTATTCACCCATTCCCAGTAGCCCGTCCACACGCTCGCTGCCCCCGTGTTACTGGTGGCCGCTCCGGCGTTTCCGGTCATGGCCTTCATCTTGTCTCCAAGCAGAAGGGTAACCCGGAGGACGCTCCTGTTGGCCTCCTGCTGCTTCTCAATATCCTGCTTTACCGCGTTCTCCTTCAGCTTAACCGACAGAACCCCGCGGTAGGCCTCGGCAATGGCGTCCAGGCGCCGCGCCGTTTGGTCTGGGTCGAGAACTATCAGTTTCGTCACCATCAAGTTGCACATCTGCCGAATATCGTTTTCGTCCTTAAGTCCAGCGACAACTCGATCGTACAGGTCGATGCTGTTGATCCGCGTGAATGCCGTTTCCATCAGTGCGTACAGCGTCTCGTACGCGCTCTGTCTGCATGTCAGTCGCACTGTTTCACTGCTCGTCCAGACGCAAGCACTTACCTTTCGCACTTCTAGTCCGTCGTCCACTATGTGCTTGAAAGGACCCAGCATGACCTCTCGGATCAACTCCTTGTTGACAACAGACTCTCTGAGAACAAACGGTATCAGGTCGCCCAGGTGGGGTAAGATCAGATCTGGCTTGCTGCGCGCAGCCGAGTTCAACGTAGTCATTGCTAGGCGCCTAATCTCCATGTCCTTGTCTTGGAGCATCACTAGTAGCATGTCAAGCAGCACGTTTTTCAAAATGTTGTCAAGAGCTTCATCACTCTCCGGAAGTGTATATCGAACAGCCTGAACCGCCATGCCGCGTACACCGGAAGATTCGGCTTTGAGCAAAGTCTATGCATATTAGCGTCGTGCCTCTGCTTTTAATTTCTCGCACCGTTAATGATGCTTACCTGGAGTTTCGGCATAAAGCTGTTGGGATCCAACGTGACCAGACGCCCAACACACTCGGCGCAAATTACCTTGTTGTCTGCGCTGTCGGATGCCTGCAGCAGCTGCTCCCAGATCTGAAGCGCATAGTTTCGGACCTCGGGCGACTGGGCAGACGTCGACTGCAGAATCTCCTTGATGGACTGTATCAAAAGGTACTGCGTGTTGCCTCCGGTCTGCATCGTCTTGAGGATTACGGGCAGGAAGGCGTTAGCATCGCCGGAGCCTGCTCTTCCAAGTGCAATCGCAGCTGCAAGCGAGACCTTGTCGGGTTCCGAGTGGAATTGTTCAAGAAATAGGGCTGGTCCAATCGGCGAGGCGCTGCCCAGCCTCATAGCCGCTTCGCCAAGGACCGCCAGCGCAAGGCTCACTCGAGCCTCATCGCCAGACTTGGCACTTGTCTTGAGCTCGTTCACGAAACTGTCAATCGTGACACCCGCCGACTCCTCCCCAGTGACGAGCAGGGTTCCGATGACCTTGCCTACAACAGCCGGATCACCCGCAACGCTCACATCCTTGAGCAGACCTCCCATCAAAGGTCCACCAGCTCGGCTTTCGCCCACCTTGCTTACCAGTTCCAACAACTGATCCAGGACGATGCTTGCCAGGTGTGACTTCAACAGTCCACAGAGTTGGGTAATCAGCTCCTGTGTGACGACGAGATTCGCATGACCAGGCACGATGTTAGCGAGAATGGTCAATGTCGGACCTAGCAGATACGTGTCGCTGGCGGTAATGGCGGGTATAAGAGCGGAGACGATGCCCTCGATGGTCGAGTTTTCCAGCTTACCATCGGAGGCTTTGGAAAGGATCAAGTGCTTGAGTGCCACGATGCTTGAGCTCCGCAACGATCGGTTGGCCTTCCGCAGCTGCCCGGTAAGCTCCAATGCCACATCCTGGATCCACGCCTTGTCCAGCTGATCCGGGCTGGTTGAAAATGCGGCCACGTTATCAATGGCGCGCACCGCTGCCAGTCTGGTAGTCTCGTTTTTGAGTCTATCCTGAAGAACTTCAAGGGCCTGTGTGCGTTTCTGGGACGAGAGCAGAACTTCTCCATCGGGAGCCGATGTTCGAGAGATAAGCACTCCTAGGGCATGAATGGCACGCTGACGAACTTCAGCGTCGGCATCGCTGCCTGAACCACGGTTCATGAGGACATTGAAGAGTTTGTCCAGTTCCTCCTTGTACCTAGTCCCAGCATTGCGAGAGCGGGGGGGGGTGATGGCCTTTACGACTTCTTCTACAGTACGCATCGCCTCGCTCGAAACCTTGTAGAAACGGTCGTGAGCGGCGGCTTCGACGCCGCCGACAATCTTCGTTAGGTATGGCTGAAGAATAGAAGATGAATGTGTCTTGGCAATGTCGCTCATCAGTTTCAATGCGGCAATCCTTAACGTGCTTGGAGTTGCCGATGCCGATCCACCAGCAGACGCCAGAGATGAGGCCACGGCGCTCTGCCCAGTCCCTTTGATGGCATCAATGATGGGATCAATGATCTGCGGGAAGTAGTCGGCAAGCCCACCACGCTGCACAGACACAATGTCGTCCAGGAGGTTGATGATGGATTGCTTGGTGGGCACCGTCTTTCCTTTCAGCTGGTTTGCGGCGACCTTGACAATTGTTGGGGTGAGGCGAGCCAGGTCAGCCTGAGGACCGTTTACCGGAATCTTCTGAAGCACTGGAGACGTCACACCCACAGCGGACGCGCTGACGTTGCTGCTCTTTCTTCTCCTCTTTCGGCTCAAGGGTGCCTGGGTGATGGGCTCCGTCTCAAAATCATCAAACGCCATATCCGATCTGTCAAGGCCCTCGCCAGTCTTCCGCACAAGCAGAGAAAGAGCAGAGATGACTTCCAGTCGAACGTTCTCCTCTCGCTCATCAATGCGTTTGACCAGATGCGGTGCCGCTTGGCTATAGAGAACTCCGTTCTCCAAAAGATCACCGCTACCGCGGGTCGAGATGAGGGTGAAGATTGTTTTGGCAGCGCAACGACGGACCTTCCAACTCGCGTCATCATCATCGTCCTCGAATCCGTCATCATCCTCAAATTCATCATCCTCGTCGACTTCTTCGTCCTCCTCATCCACTTCCATGTCCTCGTCGTCATCATTCATGGCATAATTAGGGTCGTATTTCAGGTAACGTAGACATGAGGTGATTGTCTTTTCTGTGAAAGTACGCATCTCCTGGGGACACGATGCCAAGAAGGCTTCTAGAGCAACAAGTGCTGCCTCTCTGATTTCGTTGAACTCTTGTCCAACGTCCTCACCATTACTTAGCTCCTCGATGTGATGCTCTAACTCGTCCTCGCTGAGAGCTTGCAGTACGAATGGTGCGGCTGTTGATAGATGCGGTCCGAACCGAGTAGGTATCGAGCGAGCCATGCTTCCCAGGATGGAAATGTAGAGGCGACGAGTAACTGAGTTGGAGTCGGACTGTGAAAGGTTCGAGGTCAACCGGCCGAGGACGTTCCCGAGATGTTCGTCCGTCAGGTAGACAGCCAACATTGCAATGGCCACCACTGCTCGCTTCTTGACAACAGATGCGCTTTTATCGCTTTCGAGGAGGGTGAGAACGACTTCCTGCATCGCCTCCACCTCGATGTGATTAAGTAGCGGACCAAAGCACCTCACGACTTCGATCAGTACATCGACAGCTTCCGGGTTAACGTCGTTCTCGGCCTTGAGTAGGCCCTCAGGGACGTCTGGAAGTGTGAGAGTCGTTTCGGGAACTCGGGTTTTCGGTCCTGGGCCTATTAAGCGGGGTATAAGCACACGGCTGATGGCCTTGTAGGCCTCTTGGACGTCTGGCGTGGAGGGCAGTCCTGGTACAGGCCGAGGAAGTGCTATGATGACGGATCGCATTGCAAGGGCCGGGACAGCGTTATCGACCGAATTATGTAGCTTGAGGGAGGAGAGCTTGTCAATCATTGGTGCGATAATCGTCTGCGGTACTTTTCCCACAAGAGGACCCAAGCTGTCGAGCAGTGTCAGATGTGGTAAGAAGCATCAGTCTCGAGATTAAGCGTACCATTTGATTGCCAAGTTCTGAACCTCGCCGTTCTGATCGTCGAGGGTCTTGATGATGCTATCAACAGCCCTGGCGGCGATGTTATAGTCGTGGTGGAGGAAGTCATGTTTAGCAGTATTGAGGAGCTGCAGGAGATCGTTCAATGACATGAAACGAAAGTCGGGGTCGGCATCTCCCAACTTCTGGACGAGTGCCAGAACCGCCTGTGGGTTGACGTTGACGGCAGCAGCGCCCTGGGGGTTTGAGCCCCCAGCCTGTTGCCGCGGGAAAGGGGACGCAGACTGAGACATGAGGACCGAATGTAAGCTAGCTGACTTGCATCTGAGCTGGAAACAGGAGATGACGGGAATCAGAAAGGAGAAAGGAGTGTAGCCGTGCTGATTGGTGCTGGAGGGGTAGAATGTCAGAAGCGCTGAGCTCCAAGCGATGCCCCGCCATGATGTTTACAAGAGCTCGCCTTAGGTAAGGTGAGGTAGGTTTCGTTATCGATTACACCAGAGCAGTTACCCTATACCGCAATCTACATTTTAATTCTCGCTGATTCTCACCTGTCTTGGCCCAACAAATTTGTCTGCCTGATATTTAGCCAAAACACCGGGCGTAGCCATTATTGGGGTTCGCTTCAATCACAATCAACAGTCGGTGGTATGAACAGGACTTGCCACATATTTGAACGGAAAGTCACGATAATATATGCTCTGCACCTGAAATGCCAAATCAGACACGCTATTTGCGACATGTAAGTACTGAGCACAAGTTCAAGAAAATGACGAGGCTCTACACTGGGGTGTTTTTGGTTGTATCCCATTGAAGTCTCTCTGCTTATAGTCGTGTCATCTGAAGAGATCTTGTAGATTTTAAATCATGTAACTACGATGAACACCTCCGCATGGTGCAGCATGAAAAAGCAACATGATACGCCGCATATGCTTCAAATTCGTGTTTGTATAAACTCGTGGCAGTGTCATTTGATATGACAAGGTGGGAAGTCGGTTAAATTGTGTTTGATGAAGCATCAATGAGTTACTTTCCCCCGTTCCTTAATCTTAGACAAGCGAACTGATGAGAACGCTCCATAACATAAAATCCAAGCAGATCTCTTTGTGCAAGCACTCATCCAACAGGATCAAAGTGGCTTTGTATGAGCTCGGGCGACCTTGAGTGCTCCTTGTGATTAGTGTTCTGGTCCGCTGGAATGATGTTAATCATAGGAGCAAGATCAGCAATGGACTGAAGCAAACCCGGAAAATAGGTTCACATGTGCACGATAAGCACCCAACCACGCTATTCTTGATACGTTGCATTATCTTTTACCTTGAAGGAGCAATATAACGATCACAAACCATGCCAGTGGAGCCCAGAAGACTGATGCATACATGTCATGCTGGACATGCCCCGAACAGATGTATCGAAGTCGAGCACTGGGATGTAGTTGATACCGTTCTTGCTTCTCGTCTTCATCTCCAAGAAGTTCGATGCTACGATTTCCTCTCCTATTGCAAGTCGAATGACATCTATATATTCCAGCCAAAATACGTTGTATTGCCGATTTCACTTGACACTGTGTCCACTACCTGCCCTCTTTCTTTTGCTTACATGACGCATAGACAGGAGGCGCTTCTCGTGATACATATTGTAATAAGCGGCGACAATAAGAGAAACTGGTACTGTAGAGATTGCCGTACTCTGGAACAACTCCTAGTCTGCTGCATGAATGATGACTGAGGTCATCAACAGACATCTATCAGACCAGCAAAGAAACAGTACCACCTGCCCACCTACCTTAACCCACATGCTTGCAAACCGATGCATTGGGGTCGTACCTGCCCGACTAGTTGAGAAGGAAGAGAAAACCCAATCTATGCAGTTGCCCCTCTGAGCCATTGGAAGGAGCATACAAGCCCGTCAACACCAACGCGCCAACACCCACTTAATCTTTGTTTTCTGTTTTCGTCTCATCGACTTCTTCCTTTGTCCTATTCCGTATACCACTTCGCCACGTCGATGCTTGTATCATCATGCATCGCAGCCCGACTGCAGGCCGTGCCATGCATGGGCGTCCTTTTACGCAGAACCAACAAATATCAGTGGGGCGGGACAAGTCGCTCCAGCCGTGCGTGTGTCTGTTGGTGCAGCCTTCATTGCGAAGGACTGCATGAATCCCGAGGCGGCGGCTCGTCTATACCACTAGACAAGAGACACGAGCCGAGCCGAGCCGGTCTATGCGAACAAACATACCCAAACATTGCACTGCAGGAGGCTGACAGCCAACGGTTCGTTCCCTGAAGACGGGTGCCGTTGGGCACTCTTGCTTTGGCCCGTTCCTCTTGCGGCTGTTCCAAAATAAGCAGACGACCACTCAATCTGGTTTCTTTGTCTCTTCCTTTGTTCCAGCCCGGGTCTCTAGGTTGGTCGCATGGCCGCTAGAGGTATGGTTGAAGGACTTTTCCTCCATGACCGCGCTTCCCGCTCATCAGAGAAGGACCACCAAGCGCGGCCTGCGCGTGTACAGACAACAATGAACCAATAAACAAACACCTTGGCCGTGTCGCCAGTTGAGTGTTGGTAGCAGCTGTATGCGCGAAGCATGAGCTGCATATGAGGGCCGCAGTAGCCTACCTTGCCACTGGAATCAGGCATCGTTTGCACAGACAGAGACAGACTTACCGGCTCCCTGGATCAGAAACGGTGGATTTTCTCTACCACACTCAGGTATACAAACATGTTGCCTTGTTTGACCCCATGATGTAGCGGCCACGGGCTGCTTGTTTGTCCAGCGATGGTGTGTTGCTCAAACCTAAAGCTTGTGGCTGAATGGAACCAAGCATTATATAAAGAACGACGCCTCATTAGGGCGCGAACAGCATTGATAGTTACTCCATGTCGACCTCAAAACTGGCTGTTTACTGGCCTCATCGCGATCATTACTTTTCATAAACTGTTGCTCCGAAAGATAGCTCGGGAACAACATGGAACCTTTAATGGAGTCCCTCAAAAAGAGTTGGCCACCCAACTTACCAACTAGTATGCCGGAAGCCTATGCCAATAGGAATACCACCTTCCCTATAGGTCTTGTGGACTCGTTCATTCTCACTGCTAGTCAGGCGTCGCCGATTCTGCACCTGATACTCTTCATCTACCGCTTGCTTGGCTCACAGTTTGGCCTGGACCCCACGGTCCTACTCACGCTCATGGGCTTCGGTTGGGCCATGTCCAAAGTTTTATCCCAGGTGTATGACCTGCTTGAGAGCTTCTTCGACCACTATTTCGCATGTTCCGTATCCATCTGCGAGCGCGACCATATATACAATCAGGTCGTGAACTTCTTGTCTGAGCAGCCCAGCGTCGCAAATCATCGGTGCCTCACGGCTCAAACGGTCTGGAAAAGTGCCTGGGACGAGGAAGAAGACTCAAAAAGCGCTCTTTCCTACACTGATGGTGGCTGGGGCGATGGACAGGAGAGATACCTCAACTTTGCCAATCAGGCTGCTCAGTCGGTCAGTCCTTGTATATCCTGGCCGTAAATCATGAAATCAGCTCACGATTGGTTCTAGAATCCTCGTTTTATCCCTGCCATGGGATCTTCAGCTATTTGGCACAACGGCACTCGTTTCAAGGTCTATCGCAAGAAGGAGTCTTACGTAGCGTCCGGCTGGGACGCTATGAAAGACCTCGAGGAGGTGACCATCTCGTGCTATGGCCGTTCCACATGTAAAGCCCTTTCCTGTCTCCCTTATTAGTGAGCGCGGCTAACGTGAAGGACAGATCCCATCAAACGATTGCTTGCTGATGCAAAGGCCCACTACTATCATGACACCAACCGAAAGACGGCCATCTACCGCCCTAGATCGAAAGAGCAACGAGGCGAGCACAGTGTTTGGCAGCAAGTCGCCCGCCGTCCGTTCCGGCCAATGCACACGGTCGTGCTGGCAAGCAAACAAAAGCACGAAATTCTGAACGACATCAACGAGTATCTTCATCCCGCCACCCCAAAGTGGTATGCTTCACGCGGCATACCCCTGAGACGGGGATACTTATTCCATGGACCGCCAGGTACGGGGAAGACCAGCTTTTCGTTTGCACTGGCAGGCGTCTTCGGAATAGACATCTATGTCATCAGCCTGCAAGATGCCAACGTCACGGAGGAGGAGATTGCATTGCTCTTTACCAAGTTGCCCAGGCGATGCATCATTCTTCTGGAGGACATCGACACTGCGGGGTTGAAGCGGGACGTGGTTGAGGAGGAAGATAAACGTAAGCCGATCGATAAAGGAGAGAAAAAAGATGAGATACCTGCAGCCGAGAACGGCATCGAAGAGAAGAAGCACAAGCGACATGGCGGAAAGGCAGAGACGGAGATGAATGGAAGCAGAAAGGAAAGCAACTCGAGTGAGAAAAAGAGACAAGGAAAAGCGGAAACGTCATCATCTTCCGAAGAAAGCGAGAACAGCGGTGTTGGTAGTGATGGTGACGAGAGAGAGCGGAAGAAGAGGAGGCAAAGAAAGAGACGCTTGGGCCGCGGCAGAGTGGCAAAGGGTGGTGGTAAGGTGGTGTCAGTGGAAAACATCTCGCTATCTGGGCTCCTCAACGCCATCGACGGGGTGGCGTCGCACGAGGGACGTATTCTCATCATGACTACGAACAAACCGGAGTCCTTGGATGAAGCTCTCATTCGCCCTGGCCGTGTGGATCTCCAGGTAGCCTTTACCAACGCAACCAGCCAGCAAGCCGGCGAATTGTTCCGCCGCATGTACGAGATAGAGACGGAGGATCCTCTGAGCGAGGAAAAGATGACAATCAGAATGGAGCCTGAGTTGACATCGGAGGAAATTGGAGAAATCGCTGATGATTTTGCGGCCAAGATTCCCGAGGAGGTGTTTTCACCGGCGGAGATTCAGGGGTTCCTGCTCAAGCGCAAGAAGACGCCGCGAAAGGCTTTGGAGGATGCGCCGGCATGGATTGAGGCTACTCAGAAGCAGAAGGAGGCAAAGTCCAAGATCTTGACTGTGCAGTGATGCCCAAGACGCCTGCGAAGGCGCGTGTCGGGGACGGCGTTGGTGCTAGATGGGGAGGTTCATATGCTTAGGACAAGTAAACGGAAAGTGTAGGCATCAATTACCGAAACTGTGTCAGAAACTGTGAAATACACATACTTTGCAAAAAGAGGTTCTTCCCTTACAGAAAGAGGTTGTTCCTTTGCAAAAGAGGTTACGCTGATGCGCCAATTTGGAGAGTCGAGGCAGAAGATGACGGCCCTCTGCTGCGGTTCCAACTCATGGGACCCCTAAATCCAGGGTCAAGGTGAGCTATCGCAAGGGTTGGGCTTCGGTGAAGGCTCGGTCAGAACAGGCCGTAGCTCCAAACCTCACCACATCCAGAGCACCCCACGAAACCTCTCCTCGCCCAAATACTCGGACAGCCCCATCCTCCAACCTGTGCATTCCTTAGAAATTAATACCAGCATCCGAGACCCTGCACGAAACGAGAACCATATCTACATCAGCCGAGGAGCCCCCGAGCGCGGCCTAGGCGATCCGATCCAGCGCCATGTCCAGCATCCAACCCGGCGCGTCCGGCGGCAAAGAGCCCGGCCTGCGGCTCCCCAGCAGCGGCAAGACAATCTACCACCGGCAGCTGAACCGGGCGCGGCCGGCGGAGCTGAGTCAGGCGAGCTTTGCGTACCTGTTTGGGGAGATGGTGTCGTACGCGCAGAAACGGGTGAAGGGCATACAAGAGCTAGAACAGCGGTACGTTGGGAGCTAGGCGGTTGCGCTATGCCCTCTATACGAGACAAGAGACGGAATTCGGATGGGGATCTGCCGGAGGAAACAATGCTAACGTGAAGGTTCTGCAGGCTGAACGTCCAAGGCCACTCCATCGGGCTCAAGCTCCTCGACCTGCTGCTGTACCGCGAGCCGGCGCGCACGCAGCTGCGGCCCCTAACCATCATCTCGCTGCTGCACTTCATCAAGCAGAACGTGTGGCAGCACCTGTTCGGGCGGCAGGCGGACAGGCTGGAGAAGTCGGCCAACGCGGACACGCCCGAGGAGTACATGATCATCGACAACGAGCCGCTCGTCAACCAGTACATCAGCGTGCCGCGCGAGATGAGCCAGCTCAACTGCGCGGCATTTGTGGCGGGCGTCGTCGAGGGCGTGTGCGACGGCGCCGCGTTCCCGGCCAAGGTCACGGCCCACACCGTCGCCGAGGGCGAGATGTGGCCCGGCAAGACGGTCTTCCTGGTCAAGTTCCGCGGCGAGGTCGTGGAGAGGGAGGGGTTCCTGGGGAAGAGCTGAGCGGGACCGGGATGGGCTGGGGTTCTACGCGAGGGCATGGAAAGGAAGCATGGGATATGGAGTTTTGGGGAGGGGGTTTAACACGGTTGTATTTGGTATAAGGAGTTTAGAGGACTGGAGTCCTTGTTATGATATTTATCACGCGTGAGCGTGCAATGGGCATAGAGTGTATATGCCGTATCCTTCCGTAACGCCGTGCCTTGAACTCATTTCATTGCTCATACAGTATTCTCATAATCGTGATTGTTCCCGTAGCCCAAGACACCGATGCAGGGGATTGTTGTTCACGCCATTGGCAGCAGCAACCATCCTCAAGACCATTCCCAGCAATCAACGCGGCATGATCGAGCGTTCACCGAGGCAACCGCTGCGTCTTGTTCAAGGCCCTGCCCTTACCCGGCCCCTTGCCCATCAGCGCGGCCAGCCCGAGGTCCTTCCACGCGGGGTCCCGGGCCTCCTGCGTGGCGCGCTGGATGCCGAAGGCGGCGTGCTGGTCCGGCACGACGTCGTCCTCGTCCTCGGGGTTGATGGGCTGGTGCTGCGGGGCCACGTAGATGTCGTCGACGGGCAGCCTGTCCTTGCAGAAGTCCTCGAAGAGGTCGGCGTCGCTGGCGCGGTGCATGTGCACAAAGGTGAAGCAGGCGTCTTTGTTCTTGCGGCCCGGTTTCGTTAGTATTGGGGAAGATCGCTGCGGGGGACGCGTACGAGGGGGAGGGGAGGGACTAATACCATGACGGGAAGATGCTGGGCTTGGGGAGGTTGTTGTATATTAGGATGCTTGAGGTTTGGAGGGTGGGATGGAGGAGCTATGGTGGGTTGCCGCTGGTTGTTGGCGGCGGACCCCTGCTGACACTCATATCGATAGCGCCGACGTGCATCAGGGGCCGGTGTATCTTTCATTGCGAGACCCCGTTGGTTTTGACGTTACTTTGCCTCTTCCAATGGGCTGAGGTAAATTGGTCTCAGTGTCATCGATTTTTCTGTCATTGTCTGTTTTGTTTGAATAGACAAGTTCCCGGCTTGAAACAGAAGAGAGCAGCAGTGAAGAGCTCCGGCATCTAGGCGCATCAGGGTTGAGCATCTCATCATTGGCCTATCGAGACATTCGGTGAGCCATTGCACGTGGACAAAGGACGGTTCAGTGAATAGATCTTGGACCAGCTTCGTCCGCCATGGCTGCTCCCACGGATGCCTCGTCCGAGGTCAGGAAGACGCCTCTGGCCATGCCCCTGCCCGAGGTCAAGCCCTCGCCGCGGCCGGCCCTCACCGACGACCAGGCGGCCAAGTACAGCAGCCTCCTGGCCAAGGCGCGGTCCTTCAGCGCCGTCGACTGCCCCAAGGAGCCCGGCAAGTCGGGCCCCCTGACGGAGCGCGAGCAGGCGTGGCTCACGCGCGAGTGCCTGCTGCGGTACCTGCGCGCCACCAAGTGGTCCGTTGACGACGCGGCCCGGCGCCTGCTGTCGACGCTGGCGTGGCGCCGCGAGTACGGCATCGACGCCTTCACGCCCGACTACATCTCGCCCGAGCAGGAGACGGGCAAGCAGGTCATCCTGGGCTTCGACCGCGAGGGCAGGCCGTGCCAGTACCTCAACCCCGGCCGCCAGAACACCGAACCGGGCCCCAGGCAGCTGCACCACCTGTTCTACATGGTCGAGCGCGTCACGGACGTCATGCCGCCCGACGTCGAGACCCTGAGCCTGCTCATCAACTTCAAGCCCAGCAAGCAGAGGCAGAACACGAGCGTGCCCATCGCCACCGCGAGGGAGGTGCTGTCCGTCCTCCAAAATCACTACCCCGAGCGCCTGGGCAAGGCCCTCATCATCAACGGTAAGCCCGGCACCCGCGTCCCCCCACCCAGCGCTCAACCCAACCGCTAACACCCGAGGCAAGTACCGTGGCTCGTCTCGGGCTTCTTCAAGATTATCACCCCTTTCATCGACCCCGTCACCCGGGAGAAGCTCAAGTTCAACGAGGACATGACGCAGTACGTCCCGCCTGCGCACCTCTGGAGTGACGACTGGAAGGGCCAGTTGGCCTTCGAGTACGACCACGCCGCCTACTGGCCCGCGCTCAACGACCTCTGCCGCCAGAGGCGTGAGGACAAGTTCAGCCGCTGGGTCGCCGGCGGCAGGGAGATTGGCGAGTCCGAGGTCTACATGACGGGCGGCACCGATACGAGCATCAAGGGCGTCAAGTACGGTGCGCCTGCGCCGGAAAAGGCGGAGGCGGGCGTGGACGAGGTGCAGCGCAAGTTGGAGGGCACCGGGTTAGAGGATGAGAAGAGGGCGCTGCCGGCGGACAAGACGGAGGAACCTGTAGTGGCGACGGCGTAGAAAGTTGCTTCCTTGTATATTTTGGATAGAATTATCATAACCGACGAAATACCCATGCAAGCATGCACGCAGTAGCGAACTCTTGGTCAGTGTAGATGTTGTACCCAAGGCATCGCCGTCTCCGAGCCATGGTGCAGTGACATTCCATTCTCTGTGCCATTTATTCTTTTCTCCTTTCGCAAGAGGCTGTTCGAAAAGTCTTCACTAGCCACATGCCCATTCTAGATTCACACTACAATACTACGACCTCGAACAGCAAGCCTGGGCTAGAATACTTATGTTTGTCATCTACGAACATGAAGCATAGTGCTTGAAAGATGGGGCACCCAGAATAGATGTACGGGCATGTGTGGCAAACCCAATTGACTCCCAGGCTACAGGCGTGGAGGCACCAAAGGGCTCCCTGAATACCTCAGTCGTTGCAAGAGACAATAACAAATGACGCTCTTCGAACCACCTCTGTAGCCATCGAGGGCTACATATCGACAAGCAGAAACCCCCCTGCATGGGCACATGTCTCCCTGCATAGCATTCTAGCAATGAAATGTCCTGTAGACGACATACATCAGTGTCTTGTCCCTATATACTTTGTGCCAAGAAAAAGTTGACAACTCTATTGAATGATCACACGCCCATACTCCGACCAAAGTAGTTACGCCTCCCTACCTGGTTATCTCTGTATTTTGTGAGAATTCGTCCAACGCTGCTCGTAGAGACACCCCCACATTCCGTCGTCGATTCTTCAAATCTTCTTAACGGTAGGCACGCCAAAAGGGTGTACAGAGATCTCAAAGCGGCCTTCATTCAACTCAAAGAAGTCCAGTTTCGGATGAATGAAAACCCCTTCTTTCATGAATGTGGTAAGAAGACCCTCTGCAACCGCAGTAGAAGGGATTTCCTCGTGGTCTGTACAGCCTTTGACCTCAAGTTGCCGTAGTTCGAGAAAACTGTAGACAGAGAAGAGCTCTGTCGGGAATGTTTGTCGGCGCATCCTGACTATCTCGAGCTGTTTGGCTTGGGCGTCGAAAATCCCTTGCGACATTGGATATTCATCACCATCTTCACCAGGCTGCTCAATTGGGAAAAGACTATCACCAAAATGAACATTTAGTATGCGCATTGAAGGAAGCATTGCTGTAACAGATTCGAGGAAATCGTTGAAGGAATCCAAATTATGTTTGCTTGAACTTAACTCCTGGCGAAAGAAGACTATCTTGATGTGGCAAGAGAAAGTGCCATTCCATGGACAAGGTTCTCTGAATCTGTCCAAAAACTCGCGAATCGAACCGCTCAGGATGAGCCCCATGTCTGCTCTAGTTTCTCCGAAGTAGTCGCAAAAAAGCTCCCAGTCAGCAAAATCTTCCAGGCTTTTGGCAGGATACGTGTCATGATAATAGGGAGAGTCGTCATAGTCCATATGAAGTTTTAATCTCCGGAAGTTAGAAGATTGTCCAGCGACTTGGCCACAAAAGTGAAACACCTGACATGCGCGTTCCATGTTGACAAATCGGTACTCGCTCTCCATCATGGGATAGTGTCTCGACTCGGGACAGCATGACCATCAATATCCCAAAAGCAGCGCCAATACCATCATCATCACAAGCCTTGACTGACTTCAGTAAGGCTGACTGCATGTATGATAGGTCAGCACAAAGTCCAGTCTTAGTAAGGGCTTTGTCCATGTAGCTATAGGATCCAAAGCGCTCCCTCCAGACATGGCATCCCCCCCCCTGATACAATGTGGAACGATCTGAGTTGAGATTGTATGCAACATGTCGAACGTACTTTCGTAGTTCTTGCCTGTCGATGAGAAGTATCATGAGAGACATGATTTGTCGGCCATTCTGAAGAAGAATGAAGCGATAGAGTAACGGCTCAAGTAAAGCATGAGCACTACGGCAAGTCGACGCGACACTGCGTAGTGTGGCGGTACGAGCCTTGCAATCAGGCATTTCCTCGACAAAGGCCTCAGTAGAACCATCCAGAAACGGTTCGGAAGGAAGGAGATGGTGTGCAATTTCGAGGATGAGTTCAAGGGGCATGCTGCAACCTCTGGCCCGTCGGTTGCTGCTATTAAGTCTCGAAAGCACAACAGGCATGGTGCTGGGAGAGGACGAACAAGATTGGAGCGACGACATACCTTGTAGCAGACTGCCTCTGCTGCCGATGCTAAGTAGGGCGAGCCGCGGTGAGACGCACAAGAAGAGCGGGAATGAACGAGGATGGATGAGGATGAACGGGGTAGCGGGATAAATAACGTTGAGTGGTGGTTTGGTAAAGGAGGAGAAATGCTAGTCAAAGAATCGTGAGTCACGAAGAAGACGAAGAGGGCTTGACGGAGAGGAGAAAGTGAGCGGGAGAAGGAGATTCAAAGTGAAGTGAAGTGAATTCCAGGGGGGCTACTGCCACCGTAAGTGACGTTACGGGGTGCACGTGAGGTGCACGTCGAACTACCTCCTGCCTAGCCTTTGTTCCCATTACCTCATCTTCCCAGCAACAGCCCACGAGCTCCATAAGAGCCACGTACTCATTCCGTCATTGGATTGTCCAACCCTCGAAACATCCGAGGACGCCTATTTGCGTATGCTCCTCCATTGCTCAGGTAACTCCAACCAGCTCTTGGACCGTTGGAACCCTGATTATTTGTAAACTAACCTCGGCAATGTTCCTCGGCTTAGCCCTGGTAGCCGATAGAGGATGGAAGTCATCCAAAGTTAAACCTTAAAGACACGACTGTCCTTCCACATACACCAGAATGGCACGAGTGTTGTTCTCCGAATGTAGAAAATGGGCCTAGGACTTGGAATATCGACGAGCATCCAGTTACCAGCGGAAAGCATGCGGTAGTAGCCGTTTCAATTTCCCAACATTGACAACGATTGGGGACGGAAGCAGCGTAACCAGGCTCGCCCGTGGTTTTGCCGAGCGATGAAGTGATTCAACACCTCAATAGACCGGTACATCGATTGGTGAACGACGACGTTGCGAGGCGGGGCGGATCGACGTTGGGACACTAATGATCGGCAAGAAACAAGGGCATGAACGCCTTGAATCCATAAGCAGATGCGTCCCTTATCGTATTGGCGAAGTAGCCTCAATCCATTGGCATCATGCGTCGATTGATGCTGTATCCTCAACCTCCTTTTCGCCGTATCTCCTCGTTCAAGGTATTCATGGCCCTCGTCAACGGCACAAACATCTTCTCCCGGCTTGCAATTTCGCGTATGCAATCACTCACCCGCCGTAGCAGCTCGATGTCGTCCCGGCGTGATGCGATGTCCGAATCCAAAAGAATGCTCTTCACCAAGTAGCCGTACGCAATATTGCCCTGGAAGGCACCAAACACGGCCGACATGGTTCCTGTCCATGGATACTGCTTGGCTAGCAGACCAAACAGGTAGATAATGTGGCGAGAGGCTTGCAACGCAAGAGGCGAGTCCGGTACGTCAACGTCCGAGGAGATGGGCCGAGGCGAGTTGGAGTCGAGCCTGGTGATCTTGCGCAGCATGAAGATGATGCTGGTGTATCCGGTGAGGGCGGCAGCGGCGGCGACGAACATTAGGCACCCGGTGCTGGTAGACTTTGATACCCACCGGCTCTAGACGCACGTCAGCCCCATTCAATTCCTTGATATATGTAACAGACGACCTACTATTCCCCACTCCTCGTAGAGGTCAAGGATCTCCTGGCAGAGCCCTTCCGTCTTTGTCCACAGCGACTTTTCGTCAATCTCGCTGGCCGTTTCCAGCATCTCGAAAAACCGCAGCTGCACCAACGACAGGCGGCTACTTACGATGAAGTTCATGGTTGAAAAGCCGTCGGAGTCGGGCGCGGTATGCTTGTCGAGCCAGGGCAGGTTGACGCGCCACGTCCTACCAGAGAGTGATGGCTGTTTGTTGAAGGTTAAGCGGAAGAGTAGGTCAATATGCAGTAGATCCCAGAAGCCTTTCCGGTCCTCGTCCCATTGGCGGGCGTTGCCGCTGGATTCCTTGCTTCCTGCGTCGATTTTGTGCAGGCCGAGGTCTTCGGCGTAGCCGCAGGCGTGCTGGAACATCCTCCAAGCCAATTCGTAGTCGAAGAATTCTGTAGCAACTCGACACTGAGTGGTTGTCAGCCTGCGGGACATGGGAAGCGAACAGGCAGAGACCATACCAGAGACATGGCGGCAACTATGTCGACCATGGTGCCGGTTATCTCGCGTTCCCAGCCGGGTAGAGCACGCAGACAACACAGGTATATCGACTTGGCATGCTGGATGTCCTCTGGGTTCGTTGTCATGGCGCGGAAATTGCATCCGTCGTAGAGCACAGAGTAGTATATCAAGACGATGGCTCCGTCAATGCGGACATGCGAACTAACGAGCAGCTCTGGCATCATCTCTATGAGATGCCTATCTACGAAGGAATTGAGCAGCTGGGTTGGCGTGTACTCCCAGTAGGCTGCGACGATGATCGAACGGTTAGCTTGTGGCTTTGCATAGATTCGCGGTAGAAGAGCACAACGTACCGGCAATCCAACTCTTTGCCAGGTCCGCGGGGATGTGAATCTCCTGGGTAATGATGGAACTTGCAATATCATGCAGAACATGTCTTTGAACGAGGTCGATGGCATCCTTGAGGATGGCCGTGGCATCAAGGGCTCTACCGTGCGATGATGATGATGACGGGAGTGGTGTTCCGTGAGAGGCACGGTCTGCAGTCACAAAGGACGCCGCTGGCGAGGTAGTCTGGGACTTGGGTGTTCCTGAAGACAAGGTGGCATACGGAACCGCAGGCGACTGAGTCGCAGAGCCGCGAGCCGCAATGGTGCTTGGGTCAGCCAGGGTCTGGGGGAGTGTGGTACACTGCTCTTCCACCCGGCGCAGCCTGTCCAGTATCACCGTCAGAGCATCCGCTTTGTTCCTATAGCAACGTCCAAGTCAGCCTAGGGTCCGTTTTGCTCGTGCCATGGCATTGAGGGACACACTCACTCGGCTTGATTGGAGGACTGTGAGATGGTGGTGCGTTTGGCCCGCTGTGGGTAGACGCATTCCAGGTTGGACCCCTCACAACGGTTGCATCTGGGCATGACCCGACTGCATCGGACCTGAAGACGACGCTTCTGTTAGTCGCAAACAGATTCAGAACGGTAACGGGGCTGCGACCAGAGGCCACGGCGTTGATCACCACTCACCTTTCGGGTCTTGCATCTTGTGCACTACGGCCGGAGCCAACAAGTGATCAACCGTCAGCCAGAGGTAGACATGTGGACAGGTGATACGAGGGACAGCTCGGGGTTATCGTAAAATCCACCACTCACCGATAGACGGTTCAGCTCGGCCATGATCCTTCTATGCCCAGAGGGCGGAGACGTAGGAGGTTGAAGAGTCCGACAATGCCAGCAACCGCCCATGTGGGCTCTCTTGTGGGGTTTATGGTAAGTATGGTACGGAACAAAAGGTACGTACCCCCCCCACGTCACGTCGTCTTAGTACTTATTATGCTGTCGTGTCGTGTCCACAGCGAGCGACATCTGCTCTGGTACCTAGTGGGAGGTTGAGGGCTGCATGCTTTAGTATTTACCTCACACGCCTCTTGTCGCGGACCGGCGCTTTGCAGAATCCCTTTCGTCATTCCCTCTCCTTAGCGGAATCATGGGATGCTGCGCTTTCCATCACGGATCCCGCGGAGGACGCACCCGAGGCGCCAGCCTTACCCAAGCCAGGGGTAGCATCTCCGCAGCGTTTCAATGTCACCCAGAAAGCTTGGCCTCCGCTGTCGGGCTCGACAAAGACCGAATCCCCGTGCGCACACGTCCCCCCCCCCCTATCCCTTATAGAGGGAGGACACGCTGCCTCACCTTGCGCAATCCGTCCGATAGTCCCACAGTAGACGTCGCAAGCCCACTGTCACGTCGCCAGAAAGCTAGAATATTGGGTGATCGAATTACTCCTTTTATTATCCTTCTAAGTCCCAAACCAGCCGTTGTCGTGGCTAGAGTTCATTATTGTCATGTCTCATGTCGCTATACCTAGTCAACCGACCTTGCTTCGCCATAACCCCCGACGCGTTGCAGGCCTGTTGACTCAGGTCCTGGAAAGCCTTGCTCAACCAGACGTGTCTAGAATCCGAGTATCCGCATACACATAACATCAGCCAGCGGTTGTCCCATGGGAGTGCTGCGTCGATGGACCCCTTGCCTAACCGCCCGCTACCCTACTAGGGCTCCGAGACACCTTCCGCGACGCCTTGTCCTTGACCAGTTGCTTGCTTGTCGCCTCGTCAAAGCCGCACGTGTTCATGAGGTAGAGAAGCCTACAAATCGTTAGCTGGAGTCTGTAATTCTTTCTGTACTTTTATGTTCATACCGTTCTTTTGCCAGAGCTCGCTGTCGCAAGTCCTCGAAGCTCTGCTGGCTCTCCATCCATACAACCGCCCGTCTCTTGGGATCAACTTTCTTGACCCACAGTCGGAAGGTCCCGCTCACGGGCCGGTGATCGCTGACTCGGATCTCGTGCCTTTGGTAATCAAGCTGCTGGATACGTCCACGCCCCCGGAACAGTAATCGATCGCACCATGCCGGGCTTCGCTTCTTCTCGCTCGAATCGTAATTATCCGTCCCGACGTCGTATTTGTACGTAGGCGCAAAGGTGATGGGTAGTTCTTCGAATGCACGCAGCCGAAGCCCAGGGTTGCGACGTCGGGCGACAAGTAGCTGGTCGCGCTCCAGCAGCTTGACCAGGTTCTTGTTCTTGACGGCTGTGACAACTGTGTCTCGGGACATCGTGTCTATGCGGTAGTTGAGATCCCCGTTGAGAACGCATAGCTCGTGATCGAGAATAAGCGTGCCATCGCCACCTCCCGTAAAGCTGTCTATCCGCATGTTCGCATCCCGTTCAGCAGGGAAAACGTCCGCCTCAAGGATTGCATTAGCATCGTTGTGTCGTGCAGCCGCCTGAGTTTGGCCCGCTGCTAGGTGGCAGTTCACGAAGCAGAGCGACGTGTCGTCGACTTGGAATCGGACGGCAACCGCTCCCTTGTTTCCGTACACGCCGCCCATGCCTCGCTTAATCTCCACCCCGCTCAGGTTCCGGATCCGTTCTCGCAGTGAAGCTTTCACAAAGACGCATGTGAAGAGGCCCACCATGGGGGCCGTGTGCAGGAGGTGGTAGAGGTCGTCGGCTGGCATGTAGTCGTCGAGCGTTTTGAGCAAAAAGTCCCGCCAATCCCGGTACTGGTGGCTCATCTTCTCCTGGTCCGACCCCTCCTTTTTCTTCACCTTGAGGAAGCGCTTGGCAGTAGCCGCCTTGTCCTCAAGATCAACCAGCTCTTGGAAGCCAAATACAAGGATGTCAGGAGATCCGCTAGACTGCAATAAGTCCTGGAAGAATGTGCCGTCATTTCCCGAGTACCGTAGACTATGCGGCGTAGAGGCCCCTGCATTCCATGTCAAGACCAGGGCCCGAAGCTCGTCAAAGTCGCAATACTTGTCGTCCTGCGATTTCATCTGATCCTCCACCCAGTCGTCCTCCAACAAGCCATCCCACGCCTTGATTTTGTTGTCTGCGCCAAGAGAAACCACCTGCAGCCGATCCATCCTGAAAGGGCTTGCAGCATCTACCTTGACATTCAAAACGGGGTTATCGTGAGCACGCCACTCCTTCACCAAGGCCCAAGGTGCTGCGTCAATGTCGTAAATAGAGATGCTGCCATTTGTGTAGCCCGCCCATATGTGTCGGCCGACACCCGACATGGTGTTGATTTTCCACGAACTGACATTGATAACGGACTGGCATGTATAGTCCTTTGCCGTATGTATGCTAACTTTGCCATCGGCGTGGCCAAGAAACACTTTCCCAGGCTGAGAATTGATCTGTGTGCCTGCTGTCACCTCACCAGCACCATCAACCGTGAGTGGCCGCAATAATACCTGGAATGGCAGGCTAGAGTCGGGCGTAGGGGCATAAATCCTGATGTCTTTGCCCGTTGCGAGCCACAACTCGTCTCCAACGACCATGGAAAACGTGTGGCCTCTTGGCACCTTGAAGTGGTGTGATGCGCCGTGGCCCAGGTTTGGAACATGGGTCTCGTCCGGGCCCCAGACAAGAAAGTTACCCGCTTCGTCCAGCGTCCACATCTCGTTGTAGTGGCGGTACATGCGTATAACTTCGCATTTCCCATGGCCCCCCGGTTTTGCTGGCGTGATGCTGTGGGTTTCGGCATCGACCTCCAATATTTCACCGAGGTTCGTACCAATCCATATCTTTGTGCCTTCTTTTTGAGGATCCGCTGCAGGCTTGAAAGCCACAGATGTTGCCCTTACTCCCTCAGTATGAGACAGGCTCATCAAGAGCTCGCCGTCCGAGATATTCCACAAACGCGTCAACTGGCCACTGGTGCAGACGAGCTCGCCACACACGTCAAAAACCCTGGGGTCATACTTGGTCTGGATCTCGTAGCAACCCTTCTTGATGAATGGCGGTCGGCGATTGGTAGTTGAACCGTCTGGGTACGCTACCACCTGTTCTACGCCGTTTGCAGGCGACGCAGTCCCATTTCCGCCGGCTGGGGGAAGCGTAGGTTTGGCGAGGGACGAAATTGTACCAGGTGAGATTCGAAATTCAGCCGGTGCCCGGTCTGTTGTCCGATCAATGGTTTGCGATCGACCTTGGTTTCTAGTTGGTGGTGGCAGCATCTGCTGGACCGGCGTAGGGTTCGAGCTAATTCTCTTTGGTGGTGTGGGCGCGGGTGCGGCAGTGGCTTCACTGGTCTGCAGGCCGGGCGCCACCACCTGTCTTGAAGGTCTAGGAGGAACAAAAGTAGACCCTGCCTGGCCCGTGGTTCGCCTGAGAGGGACGGGATGGGCGATGGAATCGACGGCTTGCGGTCTAGCAGGTATCATTGGACGCTGTTCTTCTTGTGTTGTGTGAGCCGTCAACTGGCCTTTGCTGTGTCCTTTCTCCTCAAGGTCCCTCCTTTTCACTGCGACGGAGTGATGAAGAGGAGGAGGTTCGAACTGTTCAACCACAGATAGGGGTCGAACTGGTTGATGATGAGAGTTCTGTGGCCGTGGCCGGCTGGGCAGCTGGGGGGGTTGTTCATCGTTTGCGCTTTCGTCGGGAGAACCAGGCAACGTAGGTGTCCCTGCCGAGGGCGTGTGTCGCGGCGAAGCATCGGACTTTGCTGGCTTATTCGCTGGGATCAACAGCTTGCTGTTGCGAGGCGCGGGCGGAGGTGGTGCGATCTTCGGCTCTCTTTCCCGTTTGAGCTCGCCGGATCTCCTTGGGGGAGGCGGGGACGGCGGCTGTGAGGCGGTCAAACCTGGTGATCGTGGAGCTGAAGCACCATTGCTGGGCGTGACGGGTCGAGCGGGAATCCTGAAAGGCCTGGGCGATGCGACCGGAGACTCGATGTGAGCGATGGCGTCGGGATTCAGAAAGATGGATTGATCAACGACAGATATGTTGGCAAGTCTGCCCTTCGGGGGAGACAACGGAGGCTGTATAGTCACAGCTGGAGGTTTTGTTGCGAGTGTATGTGATTTGACTGGTGGTGGGGGGCGTGTAGAGGTTGGTCGTACTATCGACTCGGCTTCATGGGACGGACCGGGGGACCTGCTCGCAGGCGGTCGTGGTACAGGAGTGGTAGAACGGTCTTGGGGCCCCGCGGGGGTGAAGAACGGCGAAGGCGTCGAGGGAGCAGGTTCTTGTGTTGGCTTGAACTCTCGTAGCTTGTTGGGTTTTGGCGCTGGGGAGATAGGTCGCGAGATGGGCTGTGGGGGAGGAGGGGCATCCTGGGTCTTGTTCATATTCTCGAAGCGAGCACGCAGGGAAGAGACGGGTTTCTAAGATTATGAGCGCATTGTCGTGACAAAAGGGAAGCATCGAGCACGTACGAGAGAAGAGCCATCGGGCCCGTCGCCCGCGGCTGGATCCGTGGCGGTGGAATGCATGTTGCTCTATCGACGGCGGGGTCCTGGGTGAATTGTCCCGCCCATCACACCGACGTCTTGCTCGACCTCCTCATGTAAGCATGAAGCGGGAGTGACTGGAGTAGCGAAAGTACCAGCGAGATACTTCAAGCACTTCCTCGTTTGGGGGAGGGGGTTAAAAAGGCTTTTGGTCGTCGTGGTTGACCGAGGGTAGAGTAACCGAGGGGTTGCTCGCAGTACAAACCCACCAGAGCTTCACAGCTTCTACCTTGGCAGTTCGGGGAGGGCGTGGTCTGGACGATTGTTGTACGTGGACGCCAAAATGCGGGTTTCTTGGTTTCTGATCATGAGAAACGCAGGTCTAGAGGCCTCATGGGCTTTGCCGTGGATTTAGGACTCAGGGGATGTTTTGTCGATCCCAGGTTGCATAATAAGCGTTGCTGTCAGGCGTCGTGCGCGTCGCTCATAATTTCCACAGTGACGGTGGCTTGCTACCTTTAGTACCTAGTAGGCCCAAGGAACGCCGTTCCCAGCCATACCTAGCGTTGTGTCATGTTTCAACCTCTGGGTGGCTTATGCACACTGTGCCGCTACACGATAGTGGAGCACCTGTACAGTGCGAAACCTGAAACCTCGTATGAAAACGTCGGCTCAGGCTGCGCCACGACCGTACGAAGCCCGCTAAGAGCCAGAGTACGAACACTGTACGGACTACGTGGAACCGGAAGTGGCATGTTCACCTAAATTCCGTGCGGCGCTTGCGAGGCTTGCCCATGATTTCGGCGGCACTGACGGTCTAGACCCTATTTCTAGCGCATCAGTCCCATCACTGAGCCGGATGGAAAGAGCGGAGCCTTGTTATTGCCGGGGCCGATCCTTCGACAAATATGCTCTGAATTTCAGACTTGCTCTATTATCGCCAACTTCCAATTGAAAGCTACGCAAGACGCTGTCGCTGCCACAACCTTGACCTTATTCCCTCTATAACAGGCTCTCCTTAATCACAATGAATACGGTGGGTTTCATCTGATGCCTCTCGCCAGCACCAACTAACCGGCCCCAGGTAAAATCATTCTGGTTCGAGGCAGCCCTGCCCCCACGAGCAACCTCCCGTACTAACCGACTATCGCAGGATCGGCTGGGGCGCACTATGTGTCGGTAAGTGCTACATACTTTCACATCTCCTGGCACATGCTAATCGCCTCCCGTCACAGCCGGAATCGGGTCGTACATTGCCGCGAAACGAGAGATCAACGCCGACCGCAAGGCCAAGCTCGACGAGCAGCGCGAGAGGAAGCGCCAGCAACAGGCGATGGAGTACTCGTACGACTCGCCCTCGGGCACCGGGGGCAACCAGGCGGAGTTCGTGAGGTTCGACAAGGCGGGTTCCCCGAGTCAAGAAGCAAGTGGGGATCCTGCACCGACGAGGCACGCTCCCGCGACGGAATCAGAAAGAGTCCTCGAGAAGAGCAAATACGAATCCGCCGTGCCGCTACGAGCGAGGAAAGGAGATCGTTTCTCCTGAGGCACGGGGGAAGTACGGACTGTCTGCGACCATGATGTTGCTGGCGGGTCTTTGTATCTTTAGTGAAATGTAATGACCCTTGTGAATGCATTAGAATGACGAAAAGTCTGAATATATCATCTCTACTCTTCAGCCACGGTGGCCTATCAACTGCAGCCTTCATATTTCCAGAATTCATTCTCGAGTGCTACGCGCAGATTGTTGGACACGGCACACCCGCAGCGAATCACACACAATGGTCCCAACGGCGTGCGTCTCTAAGAAGGCGCTGCAGGCTGAATGTCATATCAAGCTCTTCTGCTTGACTCTCTTCGTTCAGATTGCCAATTCCCCATGTCGCTTTGACGGATGCATTCCCGGGCTCGTCATGTCATCGTCAGGCAGTTCCCACGTGGGTATTAAATAAACCTTGGCGTGTAACGCCAGACATATGCCAAGCCTTATTAAGCCGTCTGCCTCTAGCGCCCCTCCCCTGTCGAACCACCCTAGGAAGTAGTCTCTTTCGAAACCATCAAAACTTCGCGCGAACAGCCTCCATCCGTCAAGGCTTCCAGAGTCTCCTATTCCCGGCGCAGAAGGAGCCATGGCCTCTCCGGAGCTCGCCATAGCTAAGGCAGCGCTCTCCGCCACCCTGTTTCGTGCCGACCCGACATCCCTCAGCCGGCCCGCCGTCGACGCCTTCTTCAACCAGCTCTCCACCACCCTCGCTCGGTGCTCACGACCCTATGTCCAGGTTTGACTTTATTGCTGTCCGAGCTCTCCGCGGGCTCGGGCTTCCCCCGGTTTGACTGATACACTAAATCCTTGTGTCTTTCTTCGCGCAGAAATGCAAGCAATGGATCGTCGAGAACATAGCGCCCTCGAATGCCCGCACCACCGCGCTGGCCAAATACTCTCTTGCCCTGTCCAAGAATCAGCAGGATGACGGACAGCGCCCCAGCGTGAAGAGACGGAGACTGCACTTGCTCTATGTGCTCAACGACGTGTTCTTCCAGGTGGTGGTCAGGAATGGGGACAAGAAGTTTGGATTACGATGGGAGGTCGTCCTGCCTGCGCTGGTTGCGAGCGCTGCAGACTTCGAGATGTGCCCGAAGCACATCCAAAAGATCCAGAACTTGATTGGCATTTGGGAGCAGAAACAGTACTTCTCCTTGGAGCTGATTGCCCGGCTCAAAGAAGCGGCCACAAATGGAGGCAATGTTGACGTCGACACTCAGCCATTCTCCGAGAACTCAATCAAGCTCTCCAAGGATACGCCATACGTCCTCCCCTCGTTCCACGGTGACAGCTCCACACCATGGTACGATCTTCCCGCCGCCACCTGGCTCCCTCATATCACTCCCAACTCGGCCAAACCCATGATTCCGAGCCTCATCTGCCCCATCCAGTTTGCTCCCGGTCCCGCCGACAAAGCGCTCGCCTCGGCAGTCCAGACACTCATCGCCGACGTGGATCGCATGTTCTCCAAGGAGGCCAGTTGGCGCGAAGATCCTCACGCGGATATCAACGAGCTGGGGGAGCGAGTGGTGCTTGATGAGATCACCAAGGAAATCATTGACGGCGACACGTACTATGGCTGGTCACGGCCGTTCTGTGCAAGGATGAAGGAGCGGGCGAAGAGGGGTGGCCGTGGCGTATCTCCTGGGCGGCGTTCACGGTCCAGGTCGAGTCGTTGGGAATCTCGAAGTCCCGGCTCGCGCAGCGCCTCACCACCAGCCTTCAAGCGGCGCAGGTTCTCATCGAGCTCCCGAAGTCGAAGCCGCAGCCGTCGCAGAGACCAGTCGTACAGTCGGAGTCCCAACCGGGGTCGTCAGCCCAGCACATCCAATCGCAGACGGTCGTACAGCAGATCTGCCTCACCCGTGCAACGAGGAATTTCGTCACAGCCCCGCGGCCGCTCGCCTCCACCATCTTTCCAATCATCTGATCGCCAGCCTTCACAGCCACCCTTTGCACACCCTCCGCCCAACATGCCTCCCATGCCTCTCATGCCTCCAATGGGTGCTTTTCCGGTACCTCCCCCTCGCCCGCCAGGGCATACTGGTCCTTGGCCGCCACCACCACCGCCGCTACCAATGGAGGGTGGGGCAACGCAGAACTGGTTTCCCAACCCTCCGATGATGCCTCCGATGATGGGTGGTCGGGGTCCTTCTGGCCAATCTCAAGTTCCTCTTCCGCCGCCTCCCCCTCCCCCTTCCGGCTATCAAGGGTATCAGGACGGATATGGGAGAGGCAGAGGGAACGTTGGATACAGAGGCCGGGGACGAGGTGCCTACAGTCGTGGTTATCGTGGGAACTGATGAATGATGGGAAATAGATGCGTACGGGGAAGATGTAGCGGGTCCATAAGGATTGGTCAGTCATGGTGGCCCATCTCGATCTTTGACAGCATAGATTCGGGGCAGCCAAGTGTATTATCGTGTTAGGAATGCAGCCGTAGTATGAAACATGCTTGACGAAGTATCTCATTTCTTGCCGCGACATCTTCACGTAATCATAGAGCTCCCAAAGCTCAACAACCCCTCGAACATCAAGCCTACCGCACTTTCGGCTGTAACGGCTTCAGCCACACATACCACGTTCACACGACCACAACTTCGCAATTTCTTGGCTGCCTGAACCAAGCCTTTAAAAAAAAAAAAAAGTTCTATCCGATTGCGACTTTCCGAAGTCTTGTTCATCATCTACATCCAGCAAGTGACAGCACAGTAAGGGGGAAAAAAAGAATATAAAGAGAAAAGAAGAAACATGGAAGGCCTCCGTTTACCCGAGCCTACTTCCTCCCAAAGACGCGGCCAATGAGCCCTTCCTATGTACCTATACGCCTTGTTCTCCTGGGATCTTGGGGGGGTTTTTTGCTTTGCATAGGCCTCAAGTCGGGAGCCAGAACGGGACAGGAAAGAAGCAGGCGAGGCTTCGTAGGAAACAACAAGAAATGGGGGAAGAAAAGAACATCCGTCGCACATGGTGCCATCCGCGGTCACCATATTCCGAGTTTTCAAGAAAGAAGAAGACAAGAAAGCTGCGGCCCAATGTTCATATCAAACGTGAGGAGAGCAGCAATCACTACCGAACACGTCCCAGGTCATCGTAGATGTCCTATTTGTGCATGGTCACCATCTGCCGATGGTGAAGCCCTCACTCCTTGGGTTCGAATTCAAAGTGAATTGACCCCAACCCCGAAATCGCGTTTTTCCGGCCGTTTGCCAAGTCAACTGACTCTAGACGTCTCTCATATCCGAAATGTAGGCAAGCAGACACCGCTAATGTCCAAGCATTCGACTGGTCGAGGACGCACAAGCTCCTAAGTCGTGACCTCGCTAGTGGTTACACATCCACGCACTCCCGTCCATTAAATGTGGTGTGAAACGAGGACATGACAAGGGTCAGACAAGACCTATCATCTGCTGCGGGTCGAACCGACTGACGTTTGTCGTTCGTGATAAGGGCGTCCGGAGGCGTCCTGGAGCTTCAGCGAGTCTAATCGCTTCTGGTTGTCCTCTGTTACCGGATCCACCTCGTCCACACGCGGTAGAGCAGCGCCCAATGGCCGGGATGGAATGTCAGCCGTGCCTGAGACAGCTCGTTGTTGATTCGCCTTTTCACCTAAAGCCGCCCACTTTCGTTCTCTCTGGGCTTCCCTGGCAGCCGCACTATTCTGCTGTTCTGTGTAGTCATGCGAGCAATCATCAAAGAGTTGCGGGTTGATCTCCATAAACAGCTTCATCGCGTTGTAAACCATTCCGTGGATAGTCCTGCAGAACTGTGAGTAGAATCCAGTGAAAGTGGTCAAGACAGTATCATACCTGTTCCAGTGGCCCTTTGAGTTCTCGTACAAAGGCGCAAACATGATGGGAAGGATGATCTCCACGTTGTCACTCACAAGGTTGCAGAAGTATTCGTTGTTCCAAAAGTACAACGCTCGCTCGGCAACCTGGAAATGAGGGCTGGCTACGGATTTGGCAAGCTGGTGGAATAGAGGCTCCTGGACCTTGGCAAACTCTGCAGGGTCCATGACCTCAAAAATGTCCTCGACCTCGTTCAAGAACATGACTTCTTTGGTGCTGTTAACCTTGGGCCAATAGCGCAAGAGGCCAAGTACGACCTGGCAATCATCGTTAGCAAACATTACATTTCCATCCCATGTGTAGCCAGATGCCTTACGTCTTCCGTGAGCGATGCATCCTTCTCGAGGAACTGCACAATACAGTAAGCGAGCTGTGGGTGGTACATGCTCAAACTCTTTGGTTTATGGAGTGGTAGAAGCACGCGGGTAAGGAATATCTTATGTTCCTCCTTAAGAGGCAAAGCGAAGCCGTTGATGATTGAGCCAAGTATCTCAAGCAGCTCAGCAATGCCGTTGAACCTCTCAGTTTCATAGGTGAATTGGAAGAAGACGTTGTTGATTGATCGTCGGATGAAGGATCGGAGATTGAGAAATTTGCCATAGATACGGTGCAGAGTTGTCTTGAGAAAATCGCGTTCGCGAGGGTCCTCGGAATCGAAAAGCTCGAGCAACTGAAGGACGAAGCTGTGATCGATATATGCCTTGGCAATATTGGTATTGAAGTCCTGGCTCTCAATGAATCGCAAGAAGAACTCGTAGACGACCTGGATGTGCGGCCAAGCAACCTCCAGGACAGGCTCATCCTCCTCTGGATCGAAAGCTTCGCCCTGGGGGTTCATTGGAGGCGGGATTGGTCGGAAAAGGTTCTTGGCAAACATATCGACGACTCTGGGATACATAGGCTCCGTGATAACTTGCCTATTGTTGGCCACGTAGTCGAGTAGCTCATGCAGAGCAAGTCGCTTGATCTCTTTGGATTTCATGTCACCGCTCGCATCGTTAAAGTCAAAGATGACATTGCATTGGTCAATCTTTTCCATGAATAGCTCTTGGCGTCGATTCGGCGGCACCTCGTGGAAACCGGGAAGCTTTTCGAGCTCTCTGTGCGCGGAGATGTCGAAACGCGATGAGTGTTGTCTTCTGGGAGTTCGGAGGCCAGAAGGAATCGCGTCTTGATTGTCGATGCCTCTGTGTATAAGGAGGGACTTCTGCCCAGCCTTCGGGGGAGCCAAATCGTGGGGCATGGTTTCGGCAGCGCCAGGAGGGGGTATGTGCTATGGTCCCGACGTCAGTTCCGTGTCAAAGCAAGGCGATTTTGTGGAATCGAACTCACGCCAGGAGTTGGGCTGATGACCACGGTGGGCGGTAGCCGTGCATTTGAGCCTCCATTGGGACTGGCACTGGGGAACCGGTCGGGTGAACCTGCTTGAACGTTACCCATGTTGGATGGCTGGCCCGGCGCGCCAAGGTCTCCGTGTCCACCGGCATTGGAGGGCAAAGACTTGTTGCGGCTGTCGTTTAGGTTGGAAGTGGAGGATGTTGGCGTCAAGACAGGAGATTGGTTGGCGTCTCGGGATGACGGCGATGATGTCCCATCTTTGCCATCTTTGTTCTTCTTGGAGGTTTTGTTTGGGTCCTTGCCTCGGGAAAGCTGGAGGAGAGAGACACGGTCAGCTCCGACAAGGAGAAGGGGAGAAAAGCAGCGGTACTCACGACCCTTTGGCTAAGGCGCTTCATTGTGCTCGACATTCACTCTCGTGTTTGTATCAGGATGTGTAGCCAGCTAAACACGAAGCAATCGGCCGTTGGGAGAGGATCGCGAAGGGGGGAGACGAGCGTAGGATGATGGTGGTGGAGGCCGTGGTGGTAGTGGTGGTAGTGGTGGGGTTCCGTCGGGCAACAATGTCAAGTGCGAGCTGGCACGGAACGAGGCTAGGAAGCGGGCTGGCCGATGACTGCCACGGCGTTGGCACAGATGGTGGTAGCGAGCGAGTCGGCCGGGCGTGAGATGCGAGGTTCGTCGGGACAATGCGACCTGTGAGGACGGCCTGGGCTGAGAGGGGGGAAGGGGTCTGGGGGATGCGTTTGGGTTAGGCCAGGTGCAGGCCGTTGTCTGGCTGAGGAGAAGGCTACCAAGCCTAGGTAGGTACCTTGGGGATTCCCTACTATAGTGGTCGGCAGCTTAGGCCAGGGACACGGGGCTTGCGGTGCAGCGGGCAAGGGGGGGTGATTGCTTGATCAATGCGACGGGACCCAAGAAAACACGCCAGCGGCAGCGCTGAACCAGCCCGGCTGAACTGTTCGAGGGCTACTGTCCTAGGGCGCACAGACAGAACAGGTGCGTCTCGCTTGGTTGATTGGACTCCGCAGGCGACGGGCATGGAAAGGAACAAGGGAAGCTGTCGAACTGCGTGAGAGAGGGTGGCCGTGTGATGGATGATGCGTTGCCAGATGAGAGAGCTTCCTTGACCTTGGCGCGGGAGCGGGAGGGCGGAGGCCTGTACCTAGGGTAGTAGCTGGCCTGCAGCCGGTGTAGGTACCCATTGGCGCTAATCTAGCAGTCGAGTACCTTGTCGGCGGTAGATTCAGCCGCTGTTGAAGAAGTCTCGTCCCACTATTCCGTTGGTAAGATGGATACCTGGCAGCGAAATGGCGACTCGACGGTTTATGCAAATATTTACAAGGAAATTCAACGGGTTTAAGACATTTCGCACACTGGACAGACATGCCGAGTGCTTGGATGAAATTGGTTCAGAAAGCGAGCAGACTCGAAGACCTTCAGGTAGTAGGTAAGTAGCAGGCCGCACCTTGGGCATGTCACAATGTCGTCACGTCACTGCTAGTAGTAAAGAAAGGGGAAGCCACAGTACGGACGTACTTTCCTTAACTAGCTGCCGTACTTAGATAAGGGAGACCTATTAAAAAAGAGTAACGCACCGCATGTCATCCAATGGGCGCACTTTTTAACAAGTAACAATTTAAGAACCCTCTAACCAGATGTCATCAGCAGATCTATGATAGAAGTTGCTCATGCTGCAAGGTACTGTAGTGAACTCAGCGGATCACATCCAATTTCAATGTCGAGGTGTTGCGGTTTCGGGCCTGTACCTGCACGTACGAATGCCATTTGATGATTGGCTGCCTTTGCGATGGTAGGTAGGGATCACGCACAATTCCGAACGCACGTGCCACCAAATAACTGCTGCCACTGACAGTGTGCCAAACTACTGCCTGCACCGTTTGCCAAACAGGTTACCCTATCATTGATGAGAAGATTGATCAAGTTCACACAAGATAACACCAAACACCGAGACCTTCTAGAAGCCTTTCTTGGAAAATCCAAAACTACCGACATCAGAGACATTGTCGGCGATTACAGTTACATGACGCTGTATCACCAACCTCGCTCACACCCGGAACTAAGAAAACGTGATGAGACACGACCACGACTCGCAGTCATGAATATTTGAAGAAGGAGTATTCGACGTGATTTGGTCAATGCCACGCTTCAATCAGAGTCTTCCCCTCGGCATAAGCACCCGATGGATTCTTCAACGGATAGTCCTGATGCCATAGACCGGGATCCTAGTGAGGGCATATCGTCAGAACCTGGAAAGCAAAATGCTGCGCCCAAGTATGCCATTCCTTTGCGAGATTTGGCGGCTGTCGAAATCCCAGCCATAGTCGAGAACGTCGATCGTGCTGTCAAGGCCTTTGGACGCAACACCTCCCTAAGACATGCATGTATCGGCCGTACACTCCAAAGCTGGCCGGTTGCTAACTGCTGCTCAGACACTAGACCCTACGAGAAACTCTATACCGCTGTATCTGAACCCGGAAAGCCCATATTGCAAGCCCATCATGTCACACAATGCGCAATCGCACAACGTTGTCCTCAAAGTGACGGTCCCTAAGCGAACAGGGCGAAAAAGGAAGAGAGGAAGTGGTGGTCCCTGGCTAGGAGATCTTGAAGTTGCTGAAGTTGATGCGGACTCTATACCGTCCACTGCAGTTTGCTCTGTAGCCAGAAAGGATGATCCCAAGCTTCTGAGGCAGAAGCTGGAGGAAAATGTCGGCAAGTATCATGTTGAAGCCGTTGGGACCACCAGACACACGCATCGCTTCCGGGGTCTGGCAGACTTCTACTGGGATATGTCCAAATCGGACTTTACTACAAGATACGTCGAGCAGGTTTTGCCTGGCAACGGTGAGTTGACTGCTTGAACATGCCCTGGCTTGCACTAACTCTCTCATAGTCGAGTCCTTGAGAAAGTTCAGCTTCGCGCCTGGCTTTGACGTCGGACCCAACGTCGATGTTATTCCGCCGCCCATGTTTACGCATATGCGTCTGCCTTTCAACTACGCCTATTCCCAGAATCCTTACGTTCGAGCAACCGCCGACGGAGACACAATCAACACCACAGCTGTCAAGCACGTTGGGTACTTCATTGGCGCCGAGGCTCCAGCACCAGCCGGACCCCAGATCCAACCTGACCTGGCGGATCCTCATATTGTAGAGATTATGGCCGAACTGGAAATGGCGTTCCAGGAACGACCCATCTGGACCAGGAGGTCGTTGCTCAACCATCTTGGTGGGAAGCTTCGGAACTGGAACGAACTCAAAAAGCACCTCAACTACGCTGCATATCAGTTCAAGGGCGGCCCGTGGCGCGATGCTGTTGTGCAATATGGCATCGATCCGAGGACTGACCCTAAATATCGCAAGTACCAGACCCTCATGTTCAAGCTACCTAGACAGGTGAAGGCACACAAGGACCAGACATGGCATTCCCTCCGCAGAATGCAGACGGGACCTGTCAAGGAATTCTTGAACGAGCTATCAGAGAGCCATGTGTTCGATGGCGAGACCTACCACACGGACGGGAAGGTCTGGCAGGTATGCGACATCACGGACTCGCTACTCAAAGACCTTCTAGAGAAGGCCGCCATCCGCCCCACCTGGGACGTCACGAGTGGATGGTATCACGGTGGGCTTTGGGCGAAAGTGAAAGCCATTATGAAGACCAAGTTCATCGCGATCCGATTCGGCAGACGGCTTACACCCCACGACTTTTCCGTGACGCTCGAAACCGGGGACATGACGCCCACGCGGACAGTCTCGTCCTTCCACATGCCGCTGCCGAACCTCCACTTGACAGACGAAGAACTGAGGGAACTGCGGGGCAAAGAACTTCCCAAGAAGAAAGCAAGCAATGGCTACAGCGTGCGGGTGCGGGATCGTAATCGGCCTTCGGCGCAGGCGGCGGAAACACCCACGGTCACGGAGACACCGGACATTGATGAGGTGATGGATGAGTTGGAGTCGGGCGAAGGAGACTCGGGGAGCGGCGGCGAGAACGATAGCGACGATGATGCTGCGGAGCCTGAGGATGTTGCTTCGGTGGCTTTCGATCGAGATGCAAATGACTCAGGCAGTGATTAGGAGAATGGGAATCCGAAATAGATATGTCAAGGGAGTTTGCAAGTGTGCCAATCAAGTAGAGCATAGTCATTTGCACGATGTATATGCTGCTGGACCTTGAATGCTGGTATACCAAAACGTCCTACTTCAATTTCACTGACCACCTCTCGCAAGGTGAACGTTACAATCTACGACTGCTTTTTGTATTAGCACGAATACTTGCTGGACTCTCTGCTGGTGTCTCTTGTCGAAGTAGTGAGTTTGGACAAACGTCGTTGGGTAGAAGCCTTCCCTAGACAATAGCGATGTCAGGTATGACCTGATTGTGCTATATTAGAACAATGGCAGAAGTTGCGGGAGCGCACATCCGAAGCTCACCAGAATAGACATATTGGCCTCTTCACTGCCCGAGTCGTGGACGAAGCTGCATTGTGATTTGGAGGAAAGGGAAGTTCTATGGAGCGTCGATGGGTATGCCTTTGCTATAACGCATCATGCATAGCAGGGAATTGGCCGTAGGCCTCGTAGCCTCGTGCTACATCGGTAATCCTCGTCTCAGTCTTGGGTGACCATGTACGGGAATGTAGGCAGTGGATGCGTGAAGCCGATGCTGAGCATAGGTGGCAGCCCCTTCCCTACAACATGCACCTTGCCGCTCCCTCAACGCTTCCATCTTACACCTCTCCCACGCTGACTCCGAGTCAAGGCAGACGAATACTACGAACAAATACCAAGCTTTGGACTGTTTCCTTCTTCCGTAACCCAGCCTCCATTCGTTTACAGGGTCTTGAAATCGGCCATCATCAGCCCTAGGGCTCCAACCTTGCCAACCAAGAAACACGGCCGCCGTCAAACTTGGTAGCTTCCAACATCTGCGGTGCTCATCGCGTCTATCTGAGATGGTCCGTTCTTACCGACTCACTCGCTCACCACTCGTAAACCTGCCACCCACCACAATGGCTAAGCAGTGGTATTGCAAGCCGTGCCATCTGCTATTCTCCACCGCGGAAGCTCTTGAGGCACACAGGGAAGAGCAGCGAAGAGAGGGAGTGGCCCAGCACATCCTCTGCAACGAGTGCGGCGAGCAGCTCGTCGACACCCAGCACGAGTTTGCTCACCTTCAGAAAGTAAAACTCGAACCCTCCCTCCCCCCGCAGTCGGGAAACCGCCTAACCCCAGACTCTACGTAGTGCCACGGCAAAGATCAGGGACTTTGGTGCCCCTGCGGAGACGGACCGTACGCTCGTCTCGGCGACTTCATGGCGCACGTGGAGCAGGGCGGGTGCGGCATGCTCAATCTGGCGAGGCTTGATCAGATGCGCGACGAGAAGCAAAAGTTCACCCAGCAGCTACGCGAGATTACCAACCAGCCCATCAAGAATGACTTCTGGAGCTTCGTCATCCCTTCGCACGAATTCAACTCGCAGGGCGACTTTACCCATCAGCAGCAGCTGAACGCCGAACACAACCGTAAGGCAGAGCAGTCGGATTGGCACGGCATGGAGGAGACCAGCACCCCCAAATCCACCTCCTACAGCGGCCCGACACTGTATGAGCTTGATCAGAATGATCCCAGCCATCCTGGCTTCAATATTGCCAATTACTGGCACCCCACGACCGGCAAATACAGATGTCCTAGAGCTGGCTGCGGGTAGGTATACTTCTCCCACAAGGCAAGTATACTGTATCGTATTGGATCGCTGACTGGTAATAGAAAGAGTTTCCTCAAGCCTCGAGCTTTCACGGCTCATCTCCGTGGTCCCGCCCACAGCAACAGGTCATACCGCTGCCCCTGGTGCCAACGTTCCTGGAAGTCGCTGCAGGCAATCGCAAGCCACGTCGAAACCAGCGATGTACGCTGCAGGCTGCGTGACTCGGCCAGCTTTGGGGTTTACATCGACCAGCTGACGGCAGGTCTGGTCGAGCCGCTGTCCAGCCGCCACGACGACGGGTCGGTCAAGTACAAGATTGGCAGGGAAGGCTTGCAACGACTGAAACAGATGATTGGCGGTGTTCCAGGTCATGATGTTCATGATGACAAGGAGAATGCAAAGTAGATGCCATCATACCGGTGACTAGCGACAGATGCGGGAAGCTTGCGGAAAGTACATGATGTTTAGTGGCTTGAGAGCGAGGCCCTTGTTGCCACATTGTTTTTGCTGGTGCTGTAGGTTTGCACGTTGTGGAGGAGATTGGTCAATCTTTAATCATACTAGAAGCTGAGAAAAGACGCTTTCAAATTGCCGTACAGTGTCCCTTAGGCTCATTTCATGATGTTATCGTCTCAACGAATCACTAATCTTGCTTCAGAGTGACAGGAGATTTGGATTTCGATCGTAAAAATCGCTCAAGGCCCCTCGTTGTTGTGCATTACAGTTGACATAAATTAGAAACCTGGCTAATCCCAAGTCGAATCACGATCCGTTCGCTGGTAGTTACATTGTCTGTTTACGAAGGTTCTCCGGTCAGGTAGTTGGAGAAATCCCCTACAGGGTAGGCGTATCTAATGCGGAGAGCCCTATCGCTTGTGTCTTGGCATCCAATTCTCAAACATGATCGAGAAAAGATCCCTGTCCCCTGATCCCCGTTTCCAGACTCGGCTCATCTCAGCCGCGCAACCCCTGATGACCTAATCCTGTCTTTTTTCATGACCGGCCTGCTTCTCACCACGACCCCGAGTCCCCGACCTTCCCGGCCCAAATCAGACGGCAGCTCGCGCAACGACGACGACGACGACGACGACAACAACAACAACCACGACCCGCCGCTTCAACCTTTACGCTCTTTGTCTTCCCTTTCCCTCGTTTGAACGAATATTTGTAGACAATCTCCCGCTGGGAAAAAGCCCTGACCTACATCGTGCAGGACGGGACTCGTGTCAGGGGGGGGCAGCGCACACCACTGGCGGTTGAGGAACGCTTACGATCCGTGGTGCCGGTGGGCCTAGGGATGGGCTTGGGGGACGATCTTGACGATTACGATCACGAGAGGCCGGACAGAAGTGGCAGCATGGCTTTCCGGTGGGCGCGCAAGGTGGAGCGGGCGTGCTGCGCCTGCGTCCGGTTCCTGCCCCTGGTCTTCGTCTACAGCTTGACGTCGTGGGCAGCGTGGGTAGTGGTAGAGATTGGGCGGGACAGCCGCAGGAGTAAATGGGTTGGTAAGTTATTCCTCTTGGCCTTGCAGACCTGGTGTGTCTAGCTCGGGCACTGACAAAGTGAACCGCGCAGGCCCAACGTCGTCCGTCATCGGCGTCGCCCTCTTCGTCCTCCTCAACTGGTCCTACACCACCGCCGTCTTCACACCACCCGGCTCTACGACCAATGACAACGGCTACGGCCTCCTCCCCACGTCGCAGAGCACCCCAGTCGCGTCGTCCTTGACCGTCAAGAGCAACGGCGAAACCCGCTTCTGCAAGAAGTGCCAGGCCCGCAAGCCCGACCGCGCGCACCACTGCTCGACGTGCCGCCGCTGCGTCCTCAAGATGGACCACCACTGCCCCTGGCTCGCCACCTGCATCGGCCTGCGCAACCACAAGGCGTTCCTGCTCTTCCTCATCTACACCACCATCTTTTGCCTCTACAGCTTCGCCATCAGCGGCTCCTGGGTGTGGGCCGAGATCATCGACGACGTGCAGAATGTGGAGAGCTTGCTGCCCGTCAACTTCATCATGCTCAGCGTCATCAGCGGAATCATTGGGCTGGTTGTGGGCGCGTTTACAATTTGGCACATCATACTGGCGAGCAAGGGTCAGACCACCATCGAGTGCCTCGAGAAGACGAGATACCTCTCCCCGCTTAAGGCAACGTACATGCACGCGCACAACCCGGCCAATCACGTGCCGCAGGCCGCTCAGCAGCTCGTAGATATGCACACCAACATCCTGCCCGGCGTCACCCGTCCCGAGGAGGGCGAGACGCAGCTCGCTAGCTCGTACCCCGCCAACGAAGCCAGGCCCGTCCACATGTCGTACCAGCAGGTGGAGCGCCAGAACGCCCAGAAGCGGTACGACGAGTACCTGGACGAGCAGGACTCGGAGAAGCTGCCCAACGCCTTTGACCTGGGCTGGAAGCGCAACCTGCTGCACCTGCTCGGACCGTCGCCGCTGCTCTGGTTCGTGCCCATCTGCAACACCACCGGCGATGGCTGGGCGTGGGAAGCGAGCCCCAAGTGGCTGGAAGCCCGCGAGCGACTGCGACGGGAGCGCGAAGAGCAGCGCATGCGGGAGGTGAACGCTGGCTGGGGCGGCCCCGGCGCCGACGACGCCCCCGTCTCCGTAACGATAGAAACCACCACGGCGCCCAAGAAGAGCGCCAGCAAAGCCGACCGCGTGCTGGGCCGAGACCCCAACCTCTACGCCGACGACACGCAGGGCTACCCCATGCGGCGCCTCAGCCCGCGCGGCCGCACCATCGAGGACGAGCTGGAGGAGCTGGACGCTGAGGAGGACAAGGACCACGACGACGGTCAGGCAGCTGGCGGCGGCCTGTTGACCAGCAGCGCCTCGACGCCCGTCAGCCGCGAGGAGGCGGAGCGCCGTGCCATGGACGTTGTGACAAACGGCGGCGGCTGGGGACGCAGTGGTGCGAGCGGCATGCTGCGCAAGGGCAGCGCGCAGAGCGCGGGGAGCCTAGGGAAGGGGAGTGCCGCGAAGCCGCAGTACCAGGACGACGGTGTAGATTAAAGGCGTCATGGATTTTCTTCATCTTTTGGTTCTACAGCCCAATGGTTCTCTGGTGTTCTTCTTCCGGTGGTTTCACACTGTAATAGGGGTGGGCGATGGTTGTAAATCCCCGTGGGTTCGAAATCTTGATAGCGAAACAGACTGATTTCTCTCAACCTCGCATGGTGATACCACGCTTGATGTCAATGCCGGCTCCAGATACTACTCAGTCCTCTCTCTCTCCACCTCCTTTCGCATTGGCTCATCCCCTTTCTCGGGAGATTGCCATATATCAACAGATGCAATCATGCGTACGAGCCCCCCAACAGCATGCCTCATAGGATACAGCTCCCTCGTCGTACGTGCCGAGTCCTCGCAACACCACGCTCCCTGTTGATGCCCAACCCCTACCCAACCCCCATCACCTCCTCCCCGATGATGTCCTCCCGACGATCCTCCTCGTTGGCAAACAGGTATCTCCGAAGCAAGCTCCAGCAGATCCCCCACCCGTCCCTGTGCCCATATCAAAACCCGGCAATGGATCACCACTCCCTTTCTCCATCTAATCCATCGCCAGCCGGGCGGAATCGTTCCCACAATACCCACTCAACCCACTCCCCTTTCGTCACGTCTCGTGCCTTATTGCAGCACCCACTCCCCCCTTGTCTTTGCCTTTGCCTTACCCTTCACCCGCATCCCCACGGACCTCATGCACGAAATCCCCTACTAGGGACGAATCGCCAATGTCCCGTCGTCCACAGGACTCGCTAAGCACGCAGGACCCCCCTTTCGTGTCCTGGAATCACTGATTGTTCGGTAATGTCCAGGGAACCTTGCTCCACACTCCTGGAAATCTTCTGTTTCGCTTTCCATACATGGTTCGTGTATGTACGTCTAATACTACCATCCTTATGCACACCCTACCAGCTTTCTTGTGCTTCGTCCGACCACTCACATCGCTTCTCTACAAGGACTACGTAGCGACTACTTCTTTCCATCAACCTCCCGTCACACGCATTGTACAATCACTGTTGGATACATGAGCAGGAGAGCAGGGGTGTGGTGCAAGGGAGGCCCTTTGTCTGGGTTCCCAATCATCTCATTGTGGTCCAAAAGAGTACCAAACATCTCCCGCCTCTCAGTTCCCATGACCGTTTCTTGGCCATCTCCAGCCACCCCAATAGTTACCCGTCTTCAGCGGGAACTAAGAAAAATATGCCGTCCTAGCCCAGAGTGCGCCGTTTCCGTACAGAGTGATAAACCGCCCAATGCTTACATGATTGACGAGATGGAAGCCAAAGAACAAATCACCCGATGCCCGCTCGTTTCAAGTCAAGACAATCCCAGTCCAGTGTAAATTCCCCGCCATGTTGCTCCCTCGCCCTGCAAGGGAGAACGTGATACGAACATGCGTAGACAAGAAGAGAAAGACATGATGTGCCCGGATGGCAGGAAATAAATAACAAATGGAAGATGAACCAAACATCAAAACACCTTAAGCCATGCTTCCCAGATCCACTGGTACATATGTCTGACCTCCCAATGCCTCTGCCGGTTCCCTGCCCACCTGCGGCCGCCCTTGACGCTCTGCCAACTCCGCCCTCTCCCCGGTTCTGGACCGCCAGGAGAAGCTCAGATGAAGGCAAGGTGCGGCGATCCATGATATCCCAGCCTGTACCATCTATTGTGCTTGTGCCCATATGCCATGCTTCTCATAAAGAATCCGAAGCTCCCGTTGCATCAGTCATGTCGCCGTTCGTAAAAACTCAAGAAAAAAAAACAGCAAGGTTTTGAACGCCTTTGGGTATAATCTCCTCTGCCATAGCCTTTCTTCGAAACTTCTTGCGCCGTCAGCATAAAGAGAAATAATGTACAGGGAAAACAAATTAAAAGTGGACAAAGGAAAGAGGTTGTTGCTATGGTGCAAAATGTACGGGGTGATGAGACGACAGGGTCCCTCGAAGTAGAGGGGCCCCTGTCAAGCGCAGCACTGCAACGTTGGCACCGTCAAGTGATACCTGAACGTGGCCAGGTCAAGGGAATGCAGCGCGAGTCGCGGCCGCTAGCCGTGGCTCTCAAAACTGCTCTTCTCTGTGCTGCTCGTCTCCATGGTGCCGCGTGGGCTTGAGTTGATCCGGCCGAAGACCTTGCCTCCTAGCCGGTTGAGCTTGCTGACGTCCTGTACAGGAGGTTGAACGTCGATGAGCTTCTTCTCAATCGAGTCAACCTTGATCTTGCAGAAGAGTGTCGAGAATAGATACTGATCTCCAGAATGGTTGTGGAGGGGAAGCGTTCGGTAGCCCTGCTGCAAGTTCTTAAGCTTGGCCGTATAGCTAGCCACGGGAGGCTTGTATCCATCCCGGTCAGTGGCCAGCCTGACAGACCACCGCACAAAAACCAGCTCCGGGTGCTTGGTGGTCACCTTGAACTTAAACTGGCCGTCGTTGAACACGGGGTTGAAACCGTTCTCGCGAACAACCTCGGTTTGGTATTTGAGTGGAGAATCGGGCTCTTGCATCAGACCGGTTTGTGCCTCCTTCTTGGAGCGCTTGTCGTTGGGGTGGAAGATCTCAACCTCGACATAGGGGTCCATCGACTTGTTCGCCGCTAGATTTGCCGGACGCATCAACTGTTGTGCCGAGATGACGTCAATGCTGAAGGAAACAACCGAGCGCTCCTTCTTGCCCCTAGCGATATCCGAGTTGTAGGGGAGAACCTGTATGTCCCGGAGCTCAGCAGGCTTGAGCACGTAGCCGGATGAGTCGGTGCCGCCCTGGAACATGGCCTGGTTGAGCTGCATTCCCAAGTCAAATGTCTGCCAGTTCAACGCCGACATCTGCACACCGCGGCGCCAGTAGAGAAGGGGATCGAAGTTGCTCGAGTTGACTCGGATGCCGTCAGGATACACGCGCATCAGGTATCTCATGTTGTGGATATCCAATGCCATCTTCTCCTCCTTCGACCGCGAATGCTTTGCGAAGCTAGATTCCATGAAGGAGAAAATGTGGTTGAACCTCTTGGCGTCCTTGGTATCGAAGCCAGAAAACTTTACGCCAGCACAATAGACTCCCAACCGGCCCAGCACCTCGACAGTCTTGTTGTCTGACTTGCGCTTGAGGCTCGAATCGCTGCCGCTGTCGTTGTCACTGGTACTGCTACTCATGAGTTCCTGCACCTCGCCCTCGGTGATGGTGTTGACACGGCTCTTGGCAACCAAACGACGCGCGGAAGTGCTAGGTGTCAGCAACGGGCTTTGTGGAATGGACGGGCTCAAGGCCGGGCCGTTCGATTCCGGAATTGTCGGCTGTACAGAAGGTGAGCTCAGGCTGCTGCCTCGTCTGCGACCCCTGGAGTCGCCCGCAGTAGGTTCTTCCTTGCAGCGCGCTTTCTTTACCTTGATGAGTATCCGGCCCATAAGCTCAGATGGCGAAGGCAGCTTGTCCGAGTTGGGATCAAGGGGTTCCGTCACCAATTTTGCTCCGAATATCTCCTTGATAGTGGCGGCCATAATAGCTTGCTGCGCTGCGTTGCAATGAACCTCGAGAGAGATCCACAAAGGGAAATTGGTGGCTTCAAAGGCATACTTGTTGATGGTGGTGATGACTGCTCTGAAGCTGATCGACGACGTCAGTGTTCGCCCATGCACCACCATTGGCTCGCCGTTTGAGCCGTCCCAGCAGTCGACCTCAACACAGCGGCAACCCCGTACAAGTGCGGCGATGTAGCCTTCGACGCTAGACTGCCCAGCGACCTGGCGGCCAAGTAGATAGGTGTTGTGAGAGCTGGATATGAAGTACTCATTCATTGGGCGATCCAGGGTGTACTCTTGTGGTTCTTCGACAATGACTGAGTTGTGCTTGGAAGCCAAGAAGCCAACGAAACCAGCCTCGGAGAGCAGTTGCTCATTGCCCGTATCGATAGCGTCCAAATCCTCCACTCGATATCTGCGAGCAAATCTGGCGAACGTTTTCTCCCACATTGATCTATTGTTTTCGACGTCCTCGCCCTGACTATCTTGCAAGAAGCCCAAGAATTCGGTCAGCGTAAGACCTAGATCGGGCCTTGCTGCCGTGCGCATCATGATGCTCTGAACTTCCTTCCTCCGGTTCATCCTACGGACAAAGCCGAGGAATTCATGAAAGTTGAGTCGTCCGCGCCCGCGAAGATCGGAGAGGCGAAAGTTCTCCTCGAGGACGGATTCTGAGCTCCATATGTGAAGATTCGTGCACACTCGCTTCACACCGACGATATCCAGCTCTTGTTGATCCGTCGAGAGGGCTTGATCGCCAAACTGCCGAGACATCTCACTTCGCCAGAATTGAGCAATTGCCATGTCGTCAAATGCCATCAGTGAGATCATGGAGGCTTGACGGTGCTTGAGCATCGAGCCGAGAAATCTGGTCCATGTCGAGTATGTCTCCTCGTCATCAGCGATCAGATGCATGAACTTAGTCCTGCTCTTCTCCGGAGCCATATAAATGATGGTGAACCATCTCGAACGCTCAACTTCCGAGATCCTGTAGTCGGAATTGTACTGATGGACGTCGGAGCCGAAGCGGATCTCCTTGATTTCGTCGACGTGGAGGTATTTCTGTGGGCGAGACTTGTCCCACGTGAGCTTGTTAGTGTCAGTCTCGTAGACGAGAAAGATGCGCTTCGTCCGGCTCTTCTTGGACACCTTTCTCAGCCAGGTTCCCTTCTGGTGGTGTGGGGGAAGTACTGGGCCAGCCATAGCACTCGAGCTCACGGGCATAGAGCTGTTGGGGGTGCCGGCGGAAGACTCCCAAACTGCACCGTCAAGTCCGACAAGCGAAGTGAGTGAGCTGAGGTCGTCCAAGTCGTCCAAGTCAGATTCCGAGTCGGTAACAAGTGAAGCGAAATCCGGTGGGGCCGTCGTGTTGCTATCGCTGCGCCGTCGCAGGAAGCAGGGGCCTACGCTTCCATCGCGACTTGTTGGCGCTGCTGACGATTGTCTCCTCCTTCTGTTGAGAGACCTCGAAGCTCGGCTGGAGAGACGACGAATAATGCTGCCCTTGGCGGCATTGTTTGCGGAAGTTGGGTTGGTGGATGATATGGCTTCGGCCATGGCGCTGGGGCTGCTGACTATACTGGTGCCCAAGGAATTGGCACTTGTCTTTCGGGACAATATTGGGTCTGGTAACTCGAAATTCGGAGGGCAAGTATCGTCATCGCGCGAGCGCAGAGGCTCGGGTGATGCTTGGATAGAGGAGCTTGTTGTCAGGACGGCGGTCTCCGGTGACATGATGGGCGAGCCTTGCTGTGAATTGGAGGCTCGGGAGGAGGAACTGATAGCGGATGTAGGAAAGGCGGCAGGGCTATGCGGCTGGAAGTTTGTTTGAACGTGTGAAGGGCGGGATCGCCGCAGAGAAGCTGGCTTGGAGGCCATGCTGGGATGTGATGTAGGGGAGGAGCTGTGAATCGGCTCTGGTTCTGTAAGGACGGTGGTCATGGTTGCGGTGGTGCTGTGTGGTCGTAGCATTAGGAAACCGTCACGGATTGCATTGGCGGCAGCTTAGACATTTATAATGCCCTGGAGAGCATTATGCACATGGTGAATTCGGGGCAGACCAGGGCAAGACAATTGCGACCATCCAAGGTAAGTTGGACAGGGCGAATCCGCAGACCAAATAGCTATCGAGGCCCGGGGTCGTGGGAGCGTTCCCTTGGTATAAACAAATGCGGGCTGAAGCGGTTTGGAACCTAGCCCTGAAGTAACACTGCAGCGGTCTCCTGCACGAGCAGGCCTCTGTGGGCCAGAAGTGACGGGGACTCGGTATACCAGGGCGGGAACTAGAGCATATGCAGTCCAGGGCTGGAGTGGTGAGGTGGCAGTTGATCGAAGTGGTGGTAGTACTATGCAGGTCGCTGCATTTGGCGGGAGACCAGGACAGGCCGTGAGATGTGCGACTTTCTCAACAAGGCGGGTGGTAAGGGTATGAAAAACAGGCGAAAATGCGCCTATGCCGAGCCTGGTGAGACAAATTCGCTGGGCTGACCAGGGATCTGTGAAGTTGCGAACGACAATTGGCTTAGACGGAAAGGTGAGCGCGTTGCCGTTCTTCCAACCGTTGTCCTCGAAAACTTGATTCGCGTGATCGAGGTCGGGCTTGCAAAAGAGGTTGATGTTTTGCAGGCCCAGGTTCTTTTTGGTTGGTTGGGTTGCAGCAGGCCGGCGGCCTGGCGAGGATGAAGCGGTGGTGCCGGGCGCAGAGCCGCAGGCAAGCGAGGACTGCGCACAAATACTCCAGAGACCAAGCGAGCAAGAGCGACTGCAGCAGCTGATGAGGAATCCAAGGTCTGCTGAGGTTGAGGTGTCGTGCGCGGGTTATGGTCGAAGTCACAAAGGGGGGGAACTGGTGGTTTCTGTGGCCGGGTGGGAATAGAATAAATATGGTACGAGATGATATGGCCTGAAGTCAGGTTCATGTAACTAGTGTGGGAGAAGGTCAAAGGAAGGTTCGAAGAAGGAAGGGTGCGGCAAGGTGTGCTCTTGTATCCTGCGAAGGGGGCGTGCGTATTATGAGTGAGAATGTGGGGAGCCGGGCCCTCTGTACCTCATGTGCGCTGAGCGTTTTAGGCTGCTTGCTGGCAGGCAGGAGGCACTACCCTTTATGTACTGTTGGAGGCAGGAGCCAGGGAGCAGCAAAGCAGCGCAAAGAGGCAGGCAGGTACCTGGCAGTGAGGAAGGGGCCAAGGAATAGCAAGAGCTAAGGCACTATGGCATAGCAGTGACCTGGCGCATCTGATGGTGAAATGAGTTGATTCAGCTCGTGATTGGAAAGCACTTGTACCATTCATACACTTTCCCACGTACTTGTTACCGCACGCGGTCTCCAGCGACTGGGGACCGGAAACTGGCCAGCTGGCAAAGGTCCCACCACAGTCGTTATGGGAATGTGCAATGGCCAAAGGGATGTGCGTGCGAGGCCAACGCTCGACAGGATGCGACAGGACAATGTAAGGCAAAGCGAGACAAGACAAGACGAGACGAGGAAGATTCAAGGGAAGAATCCCAGGCTTAGGGAAACAGGCAGGGGAAAGTTTATTGGCTGCGAATTGGCCGCAGTGGGCGTCGCTGATGAGCTACGAAATAGCAGCGGCCCCAGCATGAATGAGGGGGTGAATCTATCAGCGCATCAAAACATTCAGGCACGTTCCCTAAGTGCTAGGTATTGAGTACAAATCTCGTATGTGTAACTACAAGTTTGGACAGGCGGGAGCCACCAACAGAAAAAAAGAGAAAATTCTACGAAAAGGGCTGGGGGTGTGGGGGTGTATGGCTGGAGGGGCCTTGCCTGGCCAAAGCCACAAGTACATTGAGAGCGGACAACGCAGGGCCTAAACAGGATGTACTAGACTAGGTAGCCCAACAACGCATAGGAAAGCTAAGGTACTATAACTGGCACCAGCACCATCCCGGGCGTGGAATGTAATGTGTGACACATCCAGGCGACGTGGGAGCAAAGAAAGAAAGCGAGGGTGAGAACAGGCAGAAGGAACAAGAATTCCATCTTGGCAGATCAAAGGTTCCGTACGGATGCCGTGTGCTGTACGGACTCGACTTGAAGGGATGGGGGCGTGACCGCATTAAAAGAGGCAGAACAGGCACCGCGACCAAGTACGATGGTAATGAGGAACAGCGCTGAGACAGGGAGGGGGGATGGCTCGGGCTCGGATGGGGGAAGAGTAGAAAAACAGGACGTGGGAGAAAGGGAAGGAAAAAAAAAAAAAAAAGGGACTGGAAAAGAAACGACAGCCAAGCGGGCTAAGAAACTGGGGTGCTTAGGGCCTAGGGGGAGTGCATCGTGGGCGTTTGTGTGTCTGTAAAGTGAAAGAACAATTCCATGGGCCAAGGCCCCGCCAAGCATGACGAGACGACGGGGCTAAAGGTACAAAGCAGTACCTGGCCATGTGCCATCCAGGGGCTCTCCTCCAGTCCGGACACCCTCCCCTGGCATGCTACTCTTGCCACGAGACACGCCCCTAGTGAGCAGTGAGCGGGCAGAGAGCCTTGCGGACACGCCTCTCCCATGGTGGATATGTACTTGGCTGAAGTGGACTGGGTCTCGCCATTCCCGCAGGCCCAGCCTCAAAAGGGGATACGGGCACAACTCGCACAAGACCTCCATGTGCACATGCAGAGAGACGTTTCTGTGACTCGTGGAGCGTGGGCATGTCAATCGACATGTATGGGATCCGATCGGACAGACCCCGGATTCGAGGAGGACATTCCAACACCGAATCGAGGCACGAAACCCTGAGCAATGGAATTGTTTGCCTTCCGCAGGCCCCCCGGTCACTGCTGCGGTACCTTTCTGTTGATGAGCGTTGGCAGACCGGGGGGGTTGTGAGTCTTACGTCCCAGCCCATCAACACTTGACAAGAGACAAGGCGGGAGACGTGTGTGTGTAAGAGGGAATATGTAATGACTTTTCGTGTTGCCAACCAAGCCTATCTGGCGGTCAGCATTATTACGCCCTCTTGTGTATCGGATCTGCATTCCTGTTTCTGCTGCGCCTGGCACTTTGCTTCCCGTCCAAGCCGGAGCTGCATGTCTCGTCCACGAGGCTGCTTCTCCGGCACATTCGGCGCAGCGATTCGACGTTGCCCCATGATGGTGATACCCACCACGATCATGCCGTGCCCTTCGCGGTTGCCAGTGAACCCGCTGCCTGTGGGATTGCTTATTGATATTGCTGTTATTATAGTTACCAGTTTCGCGCGTCGATCATGCACCACCTCCCTTTTATTGCAGCCGGTGCATACTCTTCATGCTGTGCCGCGTGACTGGTCCTTCCCGGGGACATTCCTGCTCTTTGCTTGAGACTTGGTGTATGGGGACAGCCCCATGCGCATGGGCTCTCAATCTTTGGCCCAACAACCACCAACTTCGCGCGGGCATCAGCCATGTTGGGCAGGTTCCTGCACAAGTCCGGGCTAAACACCTCAACACCAATGGCACCACATTTGAGTTGACTTGGGCGCCTGGCTGGCAAGTGGAACTTCTTTGTTGAGCGCGAGAAAATGCTAGGACGACACTGGCTCAGCCACTCCTTCTTTAGCTCCAAAGCCAAAGCGCATGGGCAAGACACAGAAACTCTCAATCACAATCGTAAATTGCCCAGTGAGACGAGGGAACCGCCAGACCAACGCAGAGCGGATGCCTCCGCCTGGGGTACCGTCGATCCGGCGCTACAGCCTAGGACGTCTGGCCGCTGATGCTATTCCGGGTTCCGAGCCCACGGCTCCTTCGCCGGTTCTCTTGGAGATTTCACTACGGCTAGCAATGCGCCCCCTCCATGAAATTCAGAGTCTCTTGCACCGGTGCCGACCCCTATGTGGGCCCAACAATCTCTCGTCCTGCGGAGAACATGTTTTAGCAAGATGGTACAAGGGCAATCGAAAGGCTGAGTATGGTATGTGCGACTCCGAGGGTTCAAGATGTGCTCTAAATGCGTCCTGTGCCACGAATCAGTGTCCTCTCCAGGCCCCTTGTTGGCTGATCCAGAGACGGTGCCTTTCCTCGGGAAATTGAGATGGTGAAAGCTGACCGGCCGGTAGGGAAACAGTTCCGTTTCAAATCCCCTATGAACTGGGCACACTTCCTCTATAGAACCGGGGTACTTTTGCCATCAAACCGGGGGAATTGGTTGTGTTTCCCAGCAACTCCGGTCTTGGGTTCGGGATTGATGGACAAGCCCGTTGGCACCAGTGCGTCACTTTTACGTCTGGGCAATCGTACCATCAGTGACCTCCCGGCGCCATTCCTGCCTATCAAACGCCGCCCTGCGTGCCCACAGCGTCGCCATGGACCTGGAGAAAACGGTTGCTGATCGTCTGCCAACTAGGCGCAGTGGCAGACTTGGCTTCACTGCTTGGTAATGGGGTACCGAAAGCCAGTCGACTTGCAGGAACAGGGCCACTCGCTGCAGGTCGTTTCGGCGGTACTGGTAATGCCGTGTAGGGAACAAACTAAGAGGTGGGTACCTGCGCGCAAATCAGGGCCTCCCATCAATTGCAGACGTGCCACGGCTGCAGCTCGTGCCGTAGATTTGGTGATAGCTCACAGTGACAGGTAAGCATCTGTAGCATGACTCAACGATATGTCATGAAGTAGGCTTGGCTTGTCTATGATCTGTCTCGCAGCACCGGGACGCCGTGGAGTTCCAACTGCGAAGGAGTTCCGCGGATTAGACTTTAGCTATGGAATGGGAGCATGCTGGCACTTTTGCAGGGTCGAGCCCCTCGTTGGAGGCTTTGGGTTGGGTGTCATGGATCGATCGTTCGATGCTTCTTGCAACCTGTCGCAATGGCGTTGAACTCTCGACTACGGATACTCGGGCAAGACCCCCCTCAGATGGCCGAAAACCTAAGGTCAAGGTATGGCAGAACTAGACGGCTGACAAATAGACCAATCAGTCCGCGTGTTGACCGCTGGGCATATTGGAAGGATCCCGATTGCCTGCCGATTCGCTGACTTCAAAGAACGCCACTGAGGTCTGACAATAGTCGTCATCATATGGGAAAACAGCTCTGGCCTCTGGACAAACTACGGAGGATTAAGAAGCCAGCCAGTGTGGCATGGCATACGCATCTGGTCTGGTCGTCTGTGGTGCATTATGTAATGCTGCTGTCCAAAGCATCTCCCGGTTGAGTGCAGGTGGCTTGAACGTTAGCCCACCAGCCTGCCCGTGCAAGGTTTACGCTACATGTTTTCCGGCAGCCGAAGTGGCCAGGCTTCCGACGAGGGAGATCAGCTACTGGCAAAGGTTATACCAGCCAGTCGCTCAGGCCGGGCGTTTGATTGATCAATATCAATCAATCAATCTGCGTGGACGGATCGGCGTAGAAACTTGGAAACGTGGTATCATGGCGGTGATGAGATCATGGGCCTGGGTTGGATCTTCAATGGCCAATTTCAGGCATCGTCCAGTCCGCGGTTGGGCCCGGTACCAAGCATGGGCCGGATTTCGCATATCGGCTTTCGTTTGCTCTCTGCAGCAGCCAGGTGCCATTTACCAGGGGGAAACTCAGATTTTCCAATCGCCTGGCTCCTAGGGTGTGTCCTTAATAATCAAGCTGCATGCCCAGTGAAACATTTCAGACCCGCTTTGCGTGTATCCTGTAGGTACCGCTCCACTCTCTTTCCCATGCACTCAGCCAGAGCCTACGTACAATCCCAAATGGCGGTCTAGGGTAGCCTATTCACAGGAACACCACGCTGCGACGACACGATTGACTGGTAGCCAAAGCACAAAGGGAGAAAGGGAGAGAGAGAAAAAGAAACGAGCGAGGGGAACAGGAAGAGAAAGAACAAAGGCCAGAAAAGGAAAGACCGTTGTGGACAGGGCCGCTTCTGCAGCCTTGCCATGCCCCTGCTGCTCATCTTTCCATTGCTGCAGGACAGGGGACAGCGGCGCGTTGACACGCATCTGGCGCGCAGCGCCTTGTGCTTGGGAAAGAGTCACCTGGGCCCAGCAGCAAAGTCGACGTGCGATGCTGCGATTCCCACGACATTGACGCGGGTGTCCACGGACGACTGGGGGATGTGACTCTGTCGCTTACAGTGGATGGCCAGCGCAGCTGTTGAGTTGGGCCAAGGTGCGACAACAAGCCGGCCCGCCTATCGCTTCTGCACCCTACCCGGATTATGTCGTTGTGTCGTCAGCTCTGCCACCGAGGATGCATCGTGAGTGCCCTGCTCTGGTGTGGGCGGCGTCGTCGGCGACCGGTCTAGCCCAACTGCGGGGATGCAGAGGGGTGTCGTGGTTGAGCCGTTGAAGTCATCGTATTCGCGCCCCGGCAGGGGGTCGGGGGAATGAAGAGTCACCGCGGGCCTCTGTTATCACGACGAGGAATACACCGACATTTGGGGAACCTCGAAGGTTTGGCATCATGTGGCCTGGCTGAGACGTATTTTGCCCTCATACTTGGCAACCGTCTTCCAATGGAACACCGGCACAGAGGAGATCTCTCAGGTGCGCCCAGCGCATCCGCCGCCCGGTCCTGATACGGACAGGAGCGGCACGGTAAGTGGCCAGATTGGCAGGCAGGGTATATGTAAGTCATGGCCAAGCACATCATATGCGGTGTGCTGTACAATGACCCTCTCAGGTAGCGCCTCGCACAAAAGAAGGAGAGTGAAAGGGAAAAGGGCCCCTGGCTGACAAGGGAAGGGCGGGTGCGGACGGCAACAGGTTGGCACCGGCACCTTGGGCCAATCTAGGCGCATCGGCGGTTTCCATTGGCTGGCCGCCACAGCTTGCAATGACGTCCCCTGGCGCGCCTGATCCAATCGGTTAGACCGTCAAGCAGCCGAGGGCAGGGGATGACACGAGGTTGGCCATAGGCAGGGAGACTTTCGTGCTCCGTAGCGCGGTGATTGCTACTTTGCCCTTTTAGGATGAACATGCGAGGGAGGTACGATGCTACTATGAAGCACCGCCAGGCACAGCTTGTCCTGCACAGAACTCCATACATATGTGAATCTAAGTATAGACTGACTATGCCGAAGAAGTCACCTGATGATGACGATGATATGAAGTCTTGGTTAATGTTAAGTGGTTGCAGTAGCACTGCTGCTGGCTTCACAGTATGACCCAGTCTGCCTCCTAGAATGGGTACCTACAGACAATCCTCGGGTATTTTTGCCCAACTCTCATGGAGGCTCCTTTCATTAAGAAAAAGCGCATACAATTGATTACCCCTCTTGTCCTCGTGTTCCCTTATCCTAATCCTCCTCTTTTTCTTGTACGTCCATGTCTAGTCGGCACGAAACTGTGCGTTGTTGCTTCTCCCACCCCCCATACCCAAAGTCCCCTGCAGCTCTGGGCGTGGTAAACATAAAAATAAAATCTCTTGTGTTTCTGGATAGTGTAGCAGATCCTGTGAGGGTGCATCCAGTGCGGAGGTGTTTCGTGGGTGATTTGTGACTATGGGGAGGAACCAGATGAGTGGTAGGGCTTACAGCGCGGCAATGCCTTGATAGTCGGTATAGTCAGCCTCCGCGCTGGGCGTGATGCGACGTTGCGGACGGAGGAGGGGCGGCAACCGAGAGAAACAAGCGCTCAATCAACGTGGAGAGGCCAGTCGGGCATGGCCCGCTGTGACGTAGGAACCCCCAGAGCGGAGATTCGGGTGCTCGGTAGGGCATGGCAGTGTGTCACGCGGTGCCTTTGATGACCAGGTCCGTCCCGCATCCAGGGGTGACCGGGGGGAAGCCCAAGTGAAATGTCCACGCCTTTCCCCCCGCCCTTCTTTGTTACAAAGACGCCGTGCTCGGCAACCCATTCCAGCGCCAGGATACGAGACAAGCCAAGCGCCAGCAAGACCAAAGAGACGAGGCTCATTGGATCTCTATGCAGAGGTCAATCACATCGTCAAGTCATGTGCGCACTGCCATCTGTGGTAGACTGTGGATGACCAGTGAGTTGCCTGCCCGTTCGCAAGGGTACTTTTTCTCATGCAGCATCGCCATTCTGTGAATGGCGGATGGGATTTTGAGGGGTTTTCCTTGTATGCTGTACCGTTGTCTTGATGAAACACAGCAGAGGGGCCGGCGCTGTAGCATTGCCGTTGGCCATCTTGGCATCCGCGCTTGGAATTGTCATGATGCCATGTGGTTCCCGTCTTTGACTAGCAAGGTACGGAGGATAGCAATTACAGTACTATAAGGTACCTGGCATAGTACTTGAGCGCAGTACTAGCATAGTAGGAGTTGTCTTGGTATAGTATAGTATTCAGGAAGGAAACCCCCTTTTAGGTGGTTCTTTCCCTGTCGGTCACTCGGGCGAGTGTGCCATGTATCATGGAAGGAAAGCACGGGGCAGGAGGCAGCGGGGCCCATCATCAAAGCTTCCTTCCGTGCGTCTTATTGACTTGACCACATTCTTTGCCGGCCAAAGAGCTGGCATCTTAATAAGATTGGGCCAATTTCCCTCTCCTTTCCCGCAAGGCAGACGGCGATACCCGTGAGAACCATGGCCTGTCGCATACGGGATGGGATGCCAGGCTCAAGCAACAAATTCCCCCACGCCCCGTCGCCTCGGCGCCGTTGAGACGCGCCTAGGTAGCAAGAAGTTGCCGACCCTACCGTACCAAGACCTTCTTCCCCCTCTCGGCCACACACCCAGATGGCGGACCAACGCCTCCACATTGCGAGCCCCCCGTCGACGGCCTCTCTGACCAGCGGCGTCTTAGCGTAACGTTCGGCAGAGGGACCATCGTCACTGTCATCGTTTGTCATCGCCTTGCAATAGACGGAGGACACGGTAGAGGGTATAGCCAGGTGCCTGGTTTGACGCCTGATTTGATGTCGCTGTGCCCGGAGTGGCAGCTTCACTCGTGGGCCTTGTGCGAAGCAAGGGGGCCGCGACCCATTCGGGTCTGGCCTGCTACGGATCGCTCTAGTGAGGGTAAATATACGACCTACATACAAGCAAGGAGCCATCTGGCTACGTTGCAAGTTGGGTCCTGCCTGTACCGCAACTGACACCTCTTTGCAGGGCTGCAGCTCTGTCGCGTCATCCAGAGCAGGTGACCAGCTTCAGACCAACGTTTCTGCAAGGTGCACCAGGCGTCTGCACTTCGCATTCGTGACATGACATTGCAGTCTCGCGAGTCGTGGGTCAAGATCTCTACGCAAACCGACACTTGACCAGAATGGACATTGTGGGACGGACCTTTGGAGAGGATCCGAGTCTTGTGCATCACCCTTCTGAGAGACTCTGGATCTGAATCTTGCCATTTCCATCTCCCGCTCCCCTTATTCATTACTTGTGCGTCGTGTTATCATCATTGCCGGAACGGTCTGTTACCCGCTCTAACGTTCAGACCTAGGCCTCCTCGCTTACGACACGACACGTCTCTTATGATGATGCTTATTTGAGCCTCAAACACACCGTCTAGACTGCAACTCTGTCTATTAATCATCTCGGACCCATGCTTCGGATACACTAAGTTGCAACTGCGGTTGTGGGCAGCTGCAGCAATCGAATCCTTCTGCACCGCACAAGTTCTCATGTGCTGGTCGCTTGGTTAGACGCTTGGGCCAGCTTGACTTCCACCTCACCTCATCAATCCGATACACGGCATCTACAGGACTTCTCTGCAGCCGAAGCCTAGGCCCAGTAACACCACACCACACCATGCGTCCCAGGCAGGAAGCCATCGTGGTATCCACAAGGCCACTATCATTATGCAAGACAAGGCCACTTTAAGGTGCAGTTCCTACCCCCGGTCAACATGGCCGGCCCTTACACAGAGCACCAAGCACCCCTCAATTCATCCCACGCGTGTGATGCAACAGTTCCAAAAGCAGCGAGTTGCATCAGGCGAACGACGGGTATGCCCGTCTTTCGCGCCGCAGCCGCAGCATCCACGATGCGCTGGCACAAGGCCAATGCGGCATGGCCCTCCAGGCTGAGGCACGATGAGGGTTTCCAACCGAGGATGTTTGACCGGACCTAGAGGCAAGGCTTGCCGATCGCTCCCATTGAGCCCGGGAATCTTGATCGTGTTGTTACATGTTGGACATTTCAGCTTGCACCCCGGTGCTGTCCCAGAGGCGCGGTCATGTCCTCGGAGGCGTGGTGCATCCATTGGACCTATAGATGGCATTTAACTGCGCGCATTGGGCGGCTACAAGCTGCTCAACGCCATGACTCTAGGATGTCACGATACCATGCACCCAAGGATAGAGATGGACACTGTGCATATCACTCAATCAATCCTGCGTGGGCGTGCCTTCCCAGATACAGCAAAAGCTTTTGTCAATCGGATGGATCGACGTTTTGTCCTTGGGATTCCAGCCAGCTATGTCGATGACCCCATCACCACCTCGCTCTGACGTCCACGTAGCCTGCGCCGCGTGTCTGGAGTTGCAACCCCCGTGTCGAGCCGTACCGGTGTAGATCCCGCGGGTCTTTGGGCGCTGTCTTCAGTCTACTACCTACCCGTCGGAAACAGCGAGGTCCCGAGTACTTGACTTGGGTTTGGACACCAGACATGGTTCCTATGTGTATTGGACTGGTGATGGGACTAGTTCGAACTAAAGATTACGCCACGTACCTACACACAAGTTCGATATCGACGATGCTCATCCACTTGCTTACATCTCGCAGCTAGATTGCATCTCAAACAAGAAGGTTGTATTACAGAGCATCTTGAAAACTTTGTCGACACGATCCATCTCACTCCGCGAATCAGGCTGACAGCAGTGGGCCGAGACTCCAGTCCTCCTTGGCATCCAAAAGACCGACTGAGCATTGATGTCTAGTTTCAGAGGCATGTGTCCATCTGGAGCGGAGTCAAGTCTCCTTCACGACCTGTTCTCCTTGCTGCGCATCCCACCTTGGCGGACCTTTTTTTCACCGGACTACACTAGAATCCATGACTGAAGCTCGGCAGCTTCGAAAACTCCGCCCCCAAAGGTGACATTGCAGACGAGTTGGTTCGTTCGTTGCAGAAGACTGTATCTTTGGCGGACCCCATGTAGAGACTTCCCCTCAGTCAGCAGTGTTTGCGTTGATTACTGCCATGTCGCGCTTGAACCTCTCCATGCACACTTATATTATAGTGTACCAAGTTGCTACATACATGCTACCCATGATCTTAAAGACCTTATTGGAACCCTTAGATTTCATCACAGTCTTCTCATTTTCTTCCTGTTCTTACCGCGCACTTCTTGACTTCTTGTTCACCCGCTTCATTGTCTCCTATCTCGCTTGCACCTGCGTCGCTTCGACCTTGTACCCTGCCCGGATCGCTCCATGTGCATAACCGGGCTGCTGAGAATCGGAATTGACGAATCTCGTTCGGTCTGCTACTGGGTCGACTAGGGACCCCGGCCTACACAAGCCCTCTTTTCCCCACGGCTTCGTCGAAGCTCTTGAACGCTTGGACCTTGCTGCACATCAGCTTTGCACCTGGGTGTGAGATGCATGTCCTAATGGCCGGGTGCAGGCGATATAAGTCTGCGGCGATACGCAAAACGCCGATGTAGGGGGCTCTGGTGGTCTGGTGGCTAATGCTCGACAATTGCTGCCTCGACAAAGCGTGCTGGCATATATTGGTCTGCACTATTCATCCAAAGAAACACGTACGTGAGTTGGAATTGTCCAGCCATTCACCATGGTTGACTCCATACCACATTTAACCCCCGCTCTGCCCAGTCAAGGCGCATTGTCTGCAATTTATTCCCAATCGATAACAACCTACGGATAGTCGAATCGTCAAAGAGCATATTGCCCTACGCCCGCGAACCTCAAGACACTCATTGAAGCCTCGAGAGGTATGGGCGTTGTTACTTGGCCATGGTGGCGTACGCAAGGATGCGCTGGAGAGCAAGCCAGAATTTGCTCCTTTGGCTCATTGGAGCGCTGTAGGGCAAATCTTCGAGCAAGCATGATGAATACTCAGCTGTCATGGTCTTGACTCGTGGGTACAGGGGCCCAAGCCGTTGAGCTCCGGGTTGCACAAGACTGACTGAGCCTGGTATCCTGGGCCCAATATCGTCATTGGTGATTCCAACGAATAGACGTCCCGACGTGACAGCTCTCGGGAGTCAAGGGTGCGAGGGCTGGTATCAGCTGAACCTGATCTGCTCCAGGATTCGCAATCACAGAATGGTGACAGCTCCGACGGCAATTGCAATATGCCGACGAACTAGGGTAGCGCCCACTGCGCGCTCAATTACCAGACCGTCGGTGTCGTCTGGTCGAGACTTCAACAATGGCTCCCAGGCCTTTTCGACCTCCCTGGCCCTTATAGCGTCCCGCTCGGTGACACAAGGAGAACGGCCAACATGTGATCAGGGCTTTTATATTTTGCTGGCATGGGATATCAAGGACTATTGACGTCCGAGCGTGCAGGTATGCTCCCATGGGACTGGGTTGGCGAGCTTCCCAATTGGATCGTGTTCCTAGGGGCTTACGATGTTGGCGTTCCAGCTTGTTTCGTGCCATTTTGGCTGTTCTTTCGATAGCTTGTCTTGTCCCTATCCACAAATCTCCCGGGCAGTCTAACGCCTCGAATAGGCTACAAGCAATGCCTCTGAAACCGCCGCCCGATTTGCAAAAGCAGTGGTGGATAAGGCCGTCCAATGATCTTGTTGGGCGTATGGAGGCTTGGTGAGAAGTAAGCACGGCGATCTTGTAAGTGTTTTCTAGAATATTTCCTGTTACAGCAATGCCCCTTTCAGCTGTGGCTAGTTGGTGTGTCGACCCGTCCTTCATTCAGAGTGGCTCTTTAATTGCCAACTTTGGCGGCTCCAAGACTAATGCTGTCCAAAAGTGAAGACTCAAAGCATGTTTACTCTTGAGCTCATATTTTCACTCATGGTTCGGCGAATTGTCAGTTGGATGGAATGAATCCTAACTTATTTGCCCAGATCGGCGCTGTGCACTTCAACGCTTACAGGAAACTACGTGAGGCTCACGGCCCACTGGTGGATGCAGCCTCACTCTTTGGGGTTTGAGAGGCTGAGTAGATGGTCGGGAAGAGTTGCTTGATTGTTCATGCTTGGCCCGGAAGGAGCATATTTACTCAATCCGACTCAGACACCGCTACTAACGAGGTTCCTTGACATCATGCCAGTCAATCCATAACCAGCCCAAGCTGAGGCACATCACATACCTTAGCCCCAAAACGCCATGAACAGGAACGCTACTCAAGGATCAGGCCACAGGGTCCGCTAGTGGTGCCGTAAGACGGCACGGGGCGTCTGGGGCCTGGCGCAGCATCAGCTCGAGGCATGGGTATGGGACTGAACCCTTGTCCCCATGGCCATTGGAATGCGGCACCAACCTCTACCTTCTACGAATACAGAAGCCTGGTGCCAAGTACCGGAGTTGGGGGGTTATATCTCAGCTCGCTGTGGGCCGCCTGGCCGTTCTATCCATCTTGGGCGCGGCCTGCATTTCACATCCATTGTGTTCACCGCGGATCCCCAACCTTTCGGGGTTCTAAGGAGCCCCCAGCCTGTGCCGGTGCCGGGCCGTACGACTACATTCTATGCTGCGGGAAACCCCATATTGGAACAAAGCTGACAAGAGTTGCATGGTGGTGCTATTTCGAGTCGGCCCCTCGGAGAATACGTGGGCCTGTAGCGCCCGCTGGTGTAACGACAATTTAGGCGAGGGCTGGACATTGTCGACTTGGCTCTCAGCGTATCGTGGCCAGGTCTCTGGAGGACCAGGACCCTGGCCTCGGGGTACCTTTCCCTTATCTCATGCCTCGCCGGATGACTTGGATCCATCAGTAGGATCATTCATCGGCCACAGTGGGTTTCCAAGCTCCAGTCTTCCTTAGTCGGCGGCAAGACGGGCTATTTTCTCTACCTTCATCGGCAGCAAGGAGCGGAACGGTGGTGTCAGACCTCGGGCCGGCCCCCACGTGTCGGCTCGCAGGGGCCTACTTCGTCAACCACACCTGGAAGCTCATCGACACCTCCGTTATCTCGGCCACCCTGACGCCCTTCGTGTGTGTATGCGTGCATGTATGCTGACAATCTCATCGTACAGCAGGCACCACACCTCCGGCCCCAGGTGAGCTGTTGCATCACGCGCGACTAGAGATTACGTCTGAGCAAGGATGGAGGTGACGATGGAGCACCATATGCGACCCTACGCACGTTAGACGCACCCCTCCATATCCTCCCCCCCCTAGATGCCCGATTTCGACACAAGTTGCAGGACTGGATCAGCCAGCATCGCGGCTGCAAAGGCGGCGGCTGACTTAAAACGCGGAGAAAAGGAGGGTGGCGTTTCCCAGTGCGGCGGGTCAATGCAGAAGCAGTCGGCCAGCCCTGTTCGTTGTTGCTGTTTCGGCTCGGGAACGGATGCTGGCTGGACTGGGACCGTTTGGGTCGGCACTTTATCCCAAGCCTGTCACGAACGATAGGAACGTTTCTAGGCGTACATCCGTGTGGGTTGAGGTGCGGTGCATCAGCGAAAGCCCAATTCTTTTACAGGATTGGTGGATTCGCAGACGACCTGCTGTGGTGTGAGGAGGAGCGGTGCTCCTTTTTCGTCTCACTCACGATTGTCGATGCTTGGTGGAGCACGAATATAGACCATCATCCATGATTATAGAGGCAAAGGGGGAGAGAGACACGAAGCCAGGGACGAAGCGGCGCTGAGTGTTCCGAGCTCTTCCCAGTAAATTGCCCGGCAATTGATGGTCTGAGGGGAATGCACAAGGTCACGAGAGAGCATTGGAGGAGGGGCGTACGAAGACATGGTATGCTATTAATTGTCTGCCACGCTGGTTGACAATGATGCAAGAAACGGATGGTGCCTAGGAGGGGGGGTCATGCAGGTGAGCCATGGCCTACATGCTCGGCTTCGAAACATAGGCTTATTGCGCGATGGTCCTTGGAGAGCACATATAACCAGCCCGGCAGGACCTGGGTCAGCTGTGGGATCGATCCCATGTCAAAAGCACATGGATGAATGATGGTAGGTACGGAGATGATGGCGTGAGCCGATGGAGGTCTTGGGCCACTCACTGCATCTGCACCTCGCCAGCAACGGATCCGAGACGTGGCCAAGGCTGCTCGAGCTTCGAGGTGGCTGGGTAGCTGTTAGCTGTAGCCGCAGCTGCAGCTGCAGCTGTGGCCCGACTTTGGCCTGGCCTCGCCTGCATGGGTTCACGCGCGTCGATCCATGATGATTGACTGAGCAACGGGCTGGCTGCTGCATCCCACGTTTCCCCGCAATTGGCAAGATGCGCGCGCATGCTGCTGCTGCTGCCACGTCAAACAGCCGGGCCTGCGTGGTCCCAACTGGTCAGGCTGCCGAATACGGAAGGGTGTGAGTGACCGAATCGGGCTGCACGAGGCCAGCCCTATCATGAACCTGGCCGCCTCGTATGTACGGCATACGACATGCGTACGTACAGTATACTTGAGTGGACGACCTGGGGACTGCGCCGCGAGGGCGACACGTGAGGCTCCGGGAACAAGAGGCAGTCCACGTCATGTTAGACGAAGCCCAGCAACGTCAAGGTCGTCGTCAGCGTCGCGCGCGGCCCTACTTACAGGAGACATCTACTTACCTACTAGCGAGCTTGCTGTATTGTTGGGCCGAGGATTGGCTGAGTAAGAGCCAATCCTTCCCAGCACCAGCGCAGCATCAGCACAGCCACCAGCCATCTAACCATGGTTCGTGCCACGTCCGGATACAGGTAGGGCGTACGGAGCGCTCGCCGAGGTTCTGCGCAAAGATGACAGGATCGATGGGTGTGTACGATGCGCTGGCAGGGTGACGCGACGTGACTGACGCCGTGCCGTGCCTGAGATGGCCACGGGCTCCACGGGCACTCGCATATCCTCACGGTCACGTTGTCGCCAGAAATAGCATCCAAAGAGCCCGCACGTGCTGCCGCGGGCCCATCGCGATTTACTTCATTACCTAGTCCTTGACTAGGCTGCGCAAGCAAAGCAAGTACATTGCAGGATCAAGCAGACCAACCTACCCATCCGGCCAAGCCCACATCGTCTGTTTCCGAAGGACTTCAGACGGCGACGGACAAATGCTGCCCCTGCAAACGTTTGGTGCGTGCCTTGCATGAACAACGGCTCGGAACGTGCTAATTGAGATCTGCATGAAAGAGCCAGAGCCGGAGCCACGGCGATGGGGAATATCCTGGCATTACTCGGGGGGAGCAACAGCCAACGCCTAGTCGCCGACGAACATCAGTCCGGCCCTGCCGCTAGCAGTGTTTGGGCCTAGGGAAGCACCGCAGTTGCGTGATGTCTGCCGCTGGCTCCCTCGGAACAGATGAACCGGAAGCCGCAGCGTTCCAAGGAGAACGCGTCTCCAACGGAAGCTTTATTAGCATGAAACATGGGATAGCTCTACCGATAATTCCGTGATGAAAGGACAGATGGCGGCGTTTCCGAACAGAAAGCACTAGGGGACGGCCTCGCATGGCAGGTTCCCTCTTTGGCATTGTGTCTACTATGGGGACCCTCGGAAAGTGGCAGAGTGGAAACGGGGTTGTGGAGGTTTCTCTCGACTTCGGACACTCGAGCTCTGTTTCGTTCACTATACGAGAGCCAAGACAATTGGGGGGGCCGCGGTCGCGAACCACGCGCACGCATCGTACGCAGGGAGGATCAAGCTTGCGAAGAATTAGGCGCGAATACGACTTGACTTGTTCCCATACAGTTGGGAAAGGGGTGCGGTCCTCCACGGGAAATAAGATGAGATGTCCCCTCCGGGCAGGAGCAGAATAGACCCGTCCGTATCGCTTCTCACACAGACTCCACTCCTCTGCTTTTCCCAATCTCAACTATCCGGATGGTCGGAGACGTATGGAATAGTCTAGACCGGGAGTGGCTGACCAAGTCGCTGGCCCTGCGCCACGGGCACCGAACAGGCTTCAGTCAACCCCAAGCAACGGCGCGATGGCTGCATATGGGCGGTCGACGAGGGACCGTGCAACCGAGCAAGGGAGGGAGATGTAGTAGTAGGGGTACCTCACTCAGCTGGCCGCCCACGCCGTCGGGACAGGCTTGCGATGCTTACCGTAGAAACAGGGCAGGCACAGCAAACCCCGTTGTTCACTACAATCCACGGTGGCCCGGGGGGCGTATTTCCCTCAATCGGGAAGCGAGAAATCAATTTATTGGATAAGGGCCTGCACAAGTGTCCCCCCCCCCCCCCCCCGGTTTGACGAGTCCATTTCTTACTGATGTATGATAGGGCCCCGGTGAGATTCGGCAGGATTGGTGAAGTGGAAAAGAACAATAAGGAAAAAATCTTCATCAAATTTGCCACTATCGGGGGTTTGTGTTGGTCGTCTGTTGGTTGTGCGGCGATAATTGCCTCCTTTATCCTTGCACGTAGTATCGACTTCGTAGGCCGCGGCTGAAAGTTGATAGGGGAGGGGTGGCTGGCTGCTGGGTTTGGCTCGCACGGTTGCAAGTATTTGGGTCATGTACATGTGAGTTTCGAGGACGAGTTTGAGTCTGAGCGTGTATCGGGATGGACTGACGGCCTATATGGTTATGCTGGGTGTGTGGTGGAGTGAGAGCGTGTATGTCGAGGTAGGTGACACGACCAGTAGGCGGGTGAATGGCATCACAACTTTCCAAAATGAAAACACAATAGACGATGCTCAGATCCTACTTTCTTACATCGCGTGCAGATGCTCTAACAAGGCCACGGTATAAGTATAGTGCCACAACATCGACGACATACCACCATCTAGTGTACACGACCAAGTATATCCCAAGCTGCCCTTGCCTGTCCAACTCTCTTTTATAGCAAGATATGGAACTCTGCATCCATCTGCATGACTGATCATCTTTGATGTTTCTAGTTTCACGGCAGATGAACCTTGAACTACTCACTACCAAGGCAAGCATTAGTTCTTCCTGGATGATGTTCTGTGCCGTGGTTTCGACAGACAAGTCCGATGCTGACCCGGATTCTCATGACCATTTGATGGCTAAGATGCTTCGAGTCATCTGACTGTTGTTTCTATGTTGATTCTGTGACTAAGCTCTCTCTCTGGTATATTTGACTGGGACCCTGATATGACAAGGAAATGCAGCCGTGCAACAGGATTCCTTTACTATACCGTTCTTGGTTGCTTGCCATAAACACATTATATAGGTTGTTCTTTGGAGAGTGTATGCCCAGGTACTTGTCCCTCTGCACAGGTAGTCTCATCATGTTCCTGCGCCTTTCTCCACTGATGTTGCTTCTGGAATACACACACACACACACACACACACATATATATATATATATATATACACGGCGGCTCAGACAACTCCGTTGAAGTAACCTCGCAGCCCCATCTCCCTTCTATGCCATTTTGATCAAACACTCGTACAAAGTAGGCAAATAACCTATTTTCTGGTAGTGCCACACAACTACGTACAATCGAATCTTGATCAGTCTGCGCTCTACAGAAGAATCTATTCTAGGGACAAGCTTGATAGTTAGAATCTGGGCCCTTCGGAGGGGGCTTTTGCAATCCTCTGTAATTTTGACAAAATCGATCTTTCCCCGCTATTTTCCTGCAGCTTATGACGCGTGCTGTACTTCTTTGTAGTGCCTGCTCGTGTTCGATCCCAAGATGGACGCTGTCATCGTCCATACAGCTCATTATCCTCCTCGGCAGACATACACGCAGTACATAACTTCAAGCAAATCCCCTCTACCCTAAAAGCCATCCCCCCACCCTTTAGAAACATATTCTCCAAGTCCAATTACAAACCCACAGCTGATTCGAACAAAGAGCCATCACCAACCCCCATCCCTTGCCTATGGCAACACCACCCGCCTCCATATCCATCCAAATACACTCTCACGCCCACCACATGCAAGGCGTCGAATCTGTGCAACGACTCGTGGCGCTCATCACGAGTCATCCGACCCTGCGACGTGGCGGTTTCCCGCAGGGGAGTACCTGCTCGGTTCCAGGGTAGGGCTCACGAGGGGTAGGCTGGCATAAAAGTGACAGGTCGGTTTTGCCGTCTCCTGATGAGCAGGTTACTTCGACGCGGTCATACGATACGCACGGCCCTGCTCTCACGTAAGAGCAGGAGTTATTTTCCTGACATGGTCACTTGTGAGCTGGTTGCGGTATGACGCGCAGAGAGTGGGCAGATATATCATGATAGGGGCGATGTGAAGAGGGAGTGGCTTGGAAAGACATCACGCAATTAGCAAAGATATCTTGCAACATGAGCACATTGTGGAAGCCGATGCTTTCCGGAACATGCTCAGCTTGCGTGGTGCATGGCTGACTTTACATGCTTTGTACGACTACAACGAATCGAGATTTCAAGCATGCCGATCGACGACCCGCTCAGCGAATTACAGGTGCAGCGTCGTTTCAGCTAGGCTTGTTGCTTCATTTCCGAGATATGTCCTTCCTGTCTATCCTGTAGGTCGTGGTTTCGACTGAATCTCCCGGATCGTCTCTCTCGTTCTTGCATTGTCCTCAAAGCTTGCCCGAATCAGGTCCACGACCTCGTCTAGCGTAAAGTACAAGCTCAGCTCGCTATCACACCACAGGAATTTGACCTCGTTCAAGTTGCTCTGCAGGAACTCGCTTAGATACTTCAGTCTGAGCCAATTGGGTGCGTACTGCGCCGTGGTTGGCACCTCGTCCTCCGCCGCCCGGGCGCCACTGCTGCTAGCCTTGCTGGGCAGGAAGAGGTCATCCAGCTCTGTGGCCGAGGCCATGAGCTTGGCGATGTTGTACGCCTCGTCCTGTCCGATGGAGGACATCTCGAGCACATCGGTTATGATCTTGGTTGCAAGAGCATCGGCTAGAGAGCCGATGGCCTGCGACCATACCGACTTTGCCAAGATGGGAGACCATACTGCTGCCATGGATCTAATACGGGTAGTCCCCGACTCTATGGCCAACTCTGGCTCGTCCTGCTGCATGAGGCTCTGCTCACCCCCAATGAGATCTCTCAAAATAGTCTTTTGGACATTCATCTCGTTTGCGTAACTGCGGTTTGCAAAGCTTCGAAGACTTTTAACGTCGTTATCAAGACGGAGCATGAGCTTTGCCCTAGCCGTGAGATCCTCTCGCTGCTTCCATGCCGTGGAAAACTCGGACAGCTTTTCTGCCAAGTACATGGCGTCGTTGTACAGAAACCTAGACTGTGTGAGCCAAACACGGTTCAAGCATGGCAAGACTGACTTACATATTGCCGCCCACATCCAGTGAGTAGTAGTACGGAGAAACAGCTCTAAAGAGTGCCAGGGCAAACGTAGGCAAGCCGAACAGTTCCGGAGCCTGTGTGGCGACGTGACTGTACTGACCACCATCTCGCGTCAGAATCGCGCCATCCTCTAGTATAGCGTAGATCAGATCGAGCACCGGCTCCGGCATGGAGGAGATGTTGTATGTCTCCTTGAGCACCAGCTCTCTTGTTTGTCCCTGAGACGCAGTCTCGGGTGCTTGTCTGGTGGCGGCATGTTTTGATTTGGACTCTGCAGCAGTTGCATCTTCGTCTCCCCATCCCCAGGCATCAGCGCCCTCATCTTCGTCGTTGTCTACCGATGATTTGTTTGCAGCATCGGGGGTATCGTGTGTCTCTTCATCCCAGCCCCAGGCATCGGCCCCGTCATCATCATTGACTGCGGCTTCCTGCTTCTTGGCTTCGGGCTTGTCCTCTGCCGCATAGTCGTCGCCGCCCTCGTCCCAGGCATCTCCCCAGTCTTGACCCCACTCATTGGCATCTGTGGTAGCAGCCGCGCCACTTGTAGCCAGCTCTTTGCCTTCCGCCAGCGAGACCATCTGCTTTTCCACCTTTTCCACCTTCTTCGATTCTCCGATGCCCTTGGTCAACTTGGTTCGGATTGTATCGAGGGCCGTTTCTTTGCATTTCCCACTCCAGACTTTTGGTGCCTTGGTCACCCACTCATCGAGTTCCTGGTAGCCGGTGTAACCGCTCGTCTCCAACGCTGCACAGAACTGTTTCGTCCTCTGGATCATGTCCTGAAACTTATCCATATCCGTTAGGGACGATGGCACGGCAGGGTTGAGCCAGTTGTTGATCAGCCTTGGTACCATGTCAGCCATCATAAAGCTGCACAATGATCCCAGGAGCTCCGATGGTAGTTTTCTTGCAATAAAACCCAGAATTTGCTCCAGGTCTGTCAAAACGGCTTCTTTGGAGGCCTCGGCCTGTCCGTCTAGTTGCAGAAAGTCGTCACCGAACTCGATCGCTCTCAAAGCAGCAACGGAATTCATTCGAGGGGAGATGATGGCAGCGTCAAGGTTACGCCATAGCTGCTCCATGCGTTCATCCACCTCTTTGTAGGCTTTGAGACCCACGACGGCATCATTCAGGCTCATTTGCTGGTCTGGTTGTTGTTAGAGCCAACCATGTCCACTCTTACGAGGCAACATACCTTGCAGCCTATCGTGGATGGCTATTCTGGAAACATCCATATCCACCTGCACCAAAGATTTCCATACCTGATCGAAAACTTCATGAACGCTTGACTTGAGCTCGAAAGCTCTCAGATCCAGTATTTTCATGACCCGGCATGTCTTGCTAGCCCCAATGCTATCGAGAGCGGCCCAAGACTCTTGCGAGACAAGTCAGCCCCAACCGCAGCAATGAACGTAGAAGTGTGGCTGTCATACTTTCCAAGAGATGCAAAGAGTCCAATATCCGATGCTCCTTGCTTGCCTGCTCAACCTCATTGTGTAGCTGGTTCACGTACTGAATCCCTCGGAGAACTTCAAACAGTTGTGCACTATACTGGACTTCGCGGTTCAAGAACTCGGCGTTTTCCTCGGCGGCCGCTACATCTCGACCAGAGACGTCTGGAGCTTCGGAATCGCGGACTAATTCGTTGGCAATGGTCTTGGACCGTATGATATCCTCTTGAAGGAGTTTTGCGTTCTTTACCCAAGAGCTGACCTCGTCGCGCGTTTCTGAGTTGATAGTGTGAATCTCGGCCTGCAAGAGTTCAAGGCTAGTATCAAGATGGTCATCTGGCGAAGGAGGTCTTGACGTACAACGAGGTCTGCGTGGCTTTTGGACAGGGCGTCAAGGGCCGGTTGTAGATCGGTCTCGGAAACTGGCGGTATGGAGGCGACGTCTTCGGGAAAGCGGCCATCGAGGGCAAAGCCTAGGAGAGCATCACTGAGATGCCGTGGGTCGGCCGTTGCAGCCATCGTGCGGACAATGTCGGGGTCGGTGCGGCGTGGGAAAGCGCAGGGTACGAACCGACCACGCTTTGCGCCGAGCGTGTATTGACGATCAAGCTCGGCTGATGAGTGATACGTATGATCAGGCGGCTAAGAAAAAGAAGAAGCGAGCATATATAAAGAAGGTCATGCGCTGTGCTGAACATCAAGTCACGAGATGGTGGTAGCTTTGGGTAAAAAAAACCATGAAGATTGATTATGAAGGGACACAGAATACAAGCTGGCCTCATGGAGGTGAGGTCATTGTTAGACCCATGGGAGGAACTGCCACAGGGCAGGTGGCAGGGGTACCTTAGGTGTGGATCTAAACTAGCTGTTGCTTGCTGCTGAAACGACCAAGAGCTCTGTAATAGTGCTGAGGCTGGCAGGAAGGAGCGCTGTTGCCCCAAGCTTATGGGTGGGGCCTGCGATGGAGGGGCACAGTCAACATAAGATACCTATTCAGTCAACGATACCTACCTACTAGCAGCTCTCCATCTGACATTATGGTGCTTCAAACCGTCGTTTGGCCGAGGAATGATGGTTCGGGGTTGCAGATTCGCCTCGGCCGGCAATCATCTTCCTAGTTGGAAGCTTGATCCATCAGGTGGCGCAGCCAGCCAACCAGCCCAGTGCGTCTCATCCAATCCATGCCGTCCATTGTCCCATCAGCGAAGGCGGCGGATAAGGCACGGCAGCAGGGCGGGCAAAGCAGGCTAGGGGTAGCCTTGCTATTATTCTTTGGCAGCTACCGATATTGAACAGGTAGATCCCGTGTGGACTGTGGGGGGACATGAAATGCTTTTCAGACTGTTATACTAACCTATTCCATATATCCTCACCCCAGGACCCTCCTTCATCATCACTACCTACCCACCTACCTACCTACTCACCACTGTCACAAGCCCAGCAGTTGTTGCTCGAACTCTTCCTCGAACTAGCCCATATCCTGACAACGGCAGGCACAACGTGGGGGAGGAAAAATCAACCACTGCGGAGAAGAGCGGTAGCGGGGCATTGTATCCCCCTCCTCCCGCCTTCTCATTGGCAGCCTCCAAGACGTCGGTCCTCAGGCTCAAGACGTCCAACAAGGCAGCATCTGACATCTTTTGCAAGGCCAGATTAGTGGCCCGTCATCCTTTGACAGCCTCGCGGTACGTTTGTGCTCCCATCTGCAGCAATGATGACTGCGTCTGGCTTCTTTTCCCTTTCCTTTGTTTGTCCTCGTCCTCGTCTGCGTCCTGATCCCTCTCCGCCTCGTTGAGCTCCAAGCCGTGTCCATAATCTCAATTGTTGCTGCCATTGCTTTTGTCATGGCTCAGAAATCACATGCCGCAGCCATCAACGGTGCCTGCTTTGCAGTGCTAGTGGCCCTGTTGAGCTTTGGGTTTGTGTATAAGCATGATGCGTGGCTTGCTCAATCACCATCCCTGGCCTTTGTCTTCCAGTGAGTTGGTCACCATCAACCGTCGACCGAACATTGGCTATTGGCTATTGGCTTACTACTGTTGATTGAATCTTCTCCCTAACCGGTGCTCGACGACATGCTCAAGCATCTTTCCCTCGTTGCGCTGTACTTCAGAGCAAAACAGGCAGTGTTGGTTCTCGCACTAATAGTCTCTTAGATCTGTATTAGGCTCTTTGCCTGGCTTCAACTACACAATGCCTTCGCAGTCGACAAAGTCGCACTTCCGCGTGGTTCAAAACTTCAAAACAAACTACGCTCCGTGCGACATCACTCAGTATGTCTCGGAGCGCAGTGGCATGCACGTGGTAGTGGCCTATCGCAAGGGCCCCAAGATCAACGGCTACTTTACGCTTGCTACCGAGATCCTCGACGACTCGGGAGCTCCTCACACCCTCGAGCATTTGATCTTCATGGGATCCAAAAACTACCGCTTCAAGGGTCTGTTGGACAAACTTTCCTCGCGCGCCTATTCGAGCACCAATGCCTGGACGGCTACCGATCATACCGCCTACACCCTTGAATCCGCTGGGTGGGATGGCTTTGCCCAGATTCTCCCAGTCTACCTCGAGCATGTTCTGTTCCCGACACTCACCGAAGAGAGTATCCTGACAGAGGTCTGGCATGTCGACGGGGAGGGCAACGACGCCGGTGTCGTGTACTCGGAGATGCAGGACTTGCAGTTCCGCAGCTCCGAGCTAATGGACATCAAGGCCCGCCATCACTTGTACGACCCTCAGGTTGGCTTCCGCTATGAGACTGGTGGCATGGTGGGAGCCCTGCGGCAACTCCCACACGACAGAATTCGTCAGTTCCACCATGATCTGTACCAACCGAGAAACCTATGTCTTGTCATTGTTGGAGAGGCAGATCCTGACGAGCTATTGAAGATATTGGACGAGTTTGAAGAAGGCATCAAGGATGACATCCCGTCCTTGGAATCTCCCTTCAAAAGGTGAGCGTGCCTGTTCAGACACGCAAATATTCCTCTTCTAATACTTGGCAGACCATGGATAGATACTGTGCAACCCGCTCCGCTGAAAGAATCCGTAGTGGATGTCCTTGAATTCCCGGAAGAGGACGAATCAATGGGTGAAATACTCATCGGATTCTTTGGACCCAATTGCAACGACGTGTTGGCAAGCTCCGCCGTCACAATTCTGCTGACATATTTGTGCGGTTCATCGGTGTCTGTTCTCGAGAACATACTCGTCGAGCGCGAGGAGCTGGCCAGCTCCATACAGTATTGGTGGGATGCTCGACCGCATTCTGTTATCTGGTTGCAGCCCACCGGTGTCGCTACGGAGAAACTAGAGTTTGTAGAGAAGCGCTTGTTTGAACTTCTCAAAGAGGTCGCGTCCAACCCCTTCGATCTAGATTACATGCGAGAGTGCATTCGCCGGGAAAGACGCCAGGTCAAATATCACGCCGAAACCTCCGAGTCGTTCTTCGCTACCAACATCATCACCGATTACCTGTTTGGCAAACGCGACGGGTCGACCCTTAGAGAACTCGAAAGACTGGACGAATACGACGTTTTAGAGAAATGGACCGATCAAGAGTGGCGGTCATTCCTAAGCAAGTGGATCGCGGATGCTCATCATGTGTCTATTCTGGGGAAGCCATCTGCCAAAGATGCCAACGATCTCCGCGAAGCCGAAAAGAATCGAATCGCTAAACGCAAGGAGGAGCTTGGCGCTGAGGGGCTTGCGAAATGGGCAGAGAGAGTCCGGAATGCTAAGGAGAAGAACGATCGGCCTATCCCTGCCGAGGTGATTGATCAGTGGGGAGTTCCCAACACTGACTCGATTCACTTCATTGAGTCAGACACTGCTCGAGTAGGACGTGCCCGCGCGCTTGGAGATGGAGTTGGAAGTGCCCAAAAGCTGTTGAACAGTCAAGGCGAAGGAAAGCTGCCCCTCTTCATTCAGTTCGAATCCGTGCCGACCAACTTTGTCCACATCACCATCCATTGCGGCACTTCGGAAGTCCCTGTGGAGCTCAAGCCCCTGATGCCCATCTTCAATGACATATTCTTCAACACCCACATCATGCGTGATGGAAAGCTCGTCAACTTTGAGCAGGTGGTGATGGAACTTGAGCGCGACACCGTGAGCTACGACATTAATTCAGCCCGCTCAGTCGGAGACCCAGATGGTGTTATGTTGCAGTTCCAGGTTGAGCCGGAGAAATACGCTGCGGCAGTCAACTGGACCAGGACCATGATGTTCGACACCGTCTTTGACCCCCAGCGACTCAAGGCTGCCGTTGCCAAGGCTCTGGCAGACATACCAGAGTCCAAGCGAGACGGCCGCGCGATGGCAAGTGAGGTCGATAACGCTCTTCATCTGCAGAAGTCTGCTTTGACTGTCGCTCGGCGCGTGCTTGTCCGCGCTGCATACCTCGTAAGGCTGCGAAAACTCTTGAAGGATGACCCCGAGAAGGTTGTCTCATGGTTCAATACCGTTCGCTCCTCGCTTTTCACCTTTCAGAACACGCGCATCCTGGTAGCAGCCAATTTGGAAAAGCTTCCAGACCCAATCAGCACTTGGGACATCCTAGGCCAGAACTACAAGAAGCAGGACGAGATGATTCGCATCAAGACCCCAAGGACTTTGCTGAACGAAGAGGGCCGAAATCCGGGAAAGATTGGGGCAACCATTGTGCCCATGTCTACGCTAGACAGTTCCTACTCGGTCAGCACAGCGATTGGTCTTCACGACTTCAAGGACGATCGCCTGGCAGCCGTCATGGTTGCCATCAGCTATCTCGAGACCCCAGAGGGACCTCTGTGGAACGCTGTCCGTGGCGCCGGCTATGCGTACGGCTCCTACTTCGCCCGGGATCTCGATTCTGGAGTGCTGTCGTACCGCGTGTACCGCTCGCCAGACGCTTCCAAGGCCATTGCAGCCTCGAGGACGGCGATCGTAGACATTGTCGAGGGGACCCAACCCATCGACAAGCATCTCCTCGAGGGAGCCATCAGTCAGATTGTGGTCATGTTCGCCGATGAGCAGGCGACGATGCCAAATGCTGCTCAGCAGAACTTTGTCCTCGGTGTTGTGAGGGAGCTGCCGAACAACTGGGTCAAGGGCATCCTTAAAGCTGTCAGTGAGGTCACCGAAGAACAGATCAAGGACGTGCTGAAGAATCTCATTGTCCCTGTGTTTGAACCCGGCAAGAGTAATGTGGTAATCACGTGTGGGCAGCTGATGCGCGAGGTATGTTGATAACCCTTTCCCCTGTCCCGTCCGCATTTGCAAGGTTCTCTAACGATGACAACTAGGGGATGGAGACTGCGTTTAAGGGCATGGGTTACGCCGTCCAGGTTAAGGAGCTGAATGAGTTCTACGACCATTATGGCCTAGAGGTCCCCGGATGGAAGAGTGATGATGAGGCAGAGGATAGTGATGAACTGGAAGGGTCCGATGATGAGGATGACGAGGATGATGAGGACGACTCGGAGGAAGACTAGATAATCTCATAGATGGCTTTACCAACTAAGCCCCTCCCCACCAGGCAATAAAAGGCTAGAACGATGACTGGAGTATTGATTGTCTTTGCAATCATTCAACCTGTATTGCATTGTTCTAGAGCAGAATTTGTTCTTACCTAGCTACCAGGCAAGTCAAAACCTAAACAGTTGGTGCTCACTCTGACACTAATACGTGATGCCAGCGTTTATGTATCCACACATTACAATCCTTTTAGCAACAAAAAAATAGTCTACAACTCGTCACGGCCGCTGGCCTTGACAACCTCGTCCTTCTCCTTCTCGATTGGGGCAGCCTTCTCACCCTTGTAGTCCAAAGCCTTGAGGCGCTCCGAGAGGTGGGGGTGGGAGAAGTGATAGTTGGCGTACATCCAGTCGGCGTCCATGGTGCTAAGGTTCTGGACGTGGAGCTTGATGAGGGAGCTGGCGAGCTCGAGGCGGTAGCCGACGCCCTTGGCGAATTCGTCGGCCTGGAACTCGAAACGACGGGAGAGGATGTTCATGAGCAGCTGGATGACGGTGTCCATGGGGGAGAGGGCGTCGGAGAAGAGCAGGAAGCCGATGATGATGGGGTGCTCGGTGTGGAAGCCGAACGAGGAGTAGAGGGAGTTGTTGTTAAGGAAAACGGAGAAGAGGGTGAAGATGTACAGGAGGTGGGCCTGGGAATAGTGTTAGACGTGTTAGAAGTCGAGTTGAGAGGAGTGAAAACGTACCTGAGAAATACCAAAAAGGCTAGTGGTGTGGCCGAGTTTCCAGTGACCCAACTCGTGCGCAAGAACGGCAACGACCTCCTTAGTGCTGCTCTTCTCCAGGAGGGTATCGTAGATGACAATGTGCTTCTTCCAAGGCAGTCCATAAAAGTAGGCGTTAGAGTGGGCGCTGCGCTTGCTACCATCGATGACGTAGAGCTCCTGCAGGGGAAACTTGAAGCGGGCGGCGAGCTTCTCAACCTCGGTCTTGAGCTCACCCTCCTCGAGAGGCGACAGCTTGTTGAACAGCGGCAGGATGAAGATGGGATACGCGGTGATCATGAACAGCTGCAGGACGGCGGTGAAGACCCACAGGTACGAAACGAACGAGGTGCCAGTTTTTTGAATGATGCCGAGGAAGCCGGCAAGGATGGGCGGGGCCAGGACGAGGGTGAGCGCGTTGGTCTTGATGAAGTCGGTGACGAAGAGCGAAGGGGTCTGCTTGTTGAATCCAAACTTCTCCTCGAGAACGAACGTGTTATAGATCTTGGTGGGTAGGTTGAGCACCTGCTGCGACAGGAATAGGGCCAGGAAGAAGACGATGGAGTGGCTCAGCTCGCCCGAAAAGCGCTGCGGCGCATGCTGCAGCACCAGGCGGCCCGTCCACGCCCACAGCTTGGGCAGGACGTCGCCCTGGATGAAGGCGAAGTTGATCAACTGGGAATAGAGGCCGGAGACGACGGAGAAGCGGGACTTGGCGCGGTTGTACTCCTGCGACTTGTCGAAGGTCTCGCGGTCGACCTCGTTGGCGAGCGTGGCGGGCGGCGACGTCTTCTGCAGCACGCGGTACTGGCGGAACGTCAGGAAGGTCTCGAGCAGGTACTGGCCGGCCGAGAAGCCGAGGATGAGCTTCTTCCAGGGGAAGAGCGGGCGGTCGAGGGCCTGCGAGAGGCGCTGCGTGGGTGTCGTTAGCAAGGGAATCGCAGCAGAGCAATGACGACAGTGTCTATGGCCAAAGAGATGGGAGAGGACGCAGGCACCATCGCGCCTTGGCTATCAAGACTGATATACTAGTAGCCAAACATACCTGAAGAAAATCCATAGTTGCGTTTGCCAAAAACCCCCAATCACTTGAAGAAGGGGGGGAAAATAAATGAAGGAGGGGGTGCGGGAAGACGATGGTGAAAGGGTAAGTCGGAGCTTCCGCCTGGATTGGCAACCACAGGTGTCCTCAAGCTTGCGCCAAGCTGAAGTGTCAAGACGCGCGCTTGGGCGCGGCTGCGCTAAGCTGCTTCGGGATATTCCAGGAAAGGGGATCGCCGTCTGGGATGCGCAGATTCATAATGTTAGGCAGGGTACGTACCGACGGCCTGCATCTTCACCATCGTTGGAATTGACTCGCAGTTATTCCTATGTGCAAGTTTGCAACGAGGGGCTGTGTCAGTGGTCTCATACTTGAAACTGCCCGTGCCGCATCAGCTGTGTGATATACCAGGGGTATCAGATTCTTCCTTCGATTGATTCGCACAGTTACACCACCTTCTTAGTCCCTGGTCATATGCCCTGACGAGGAAAAGGAAATGTGTAGATGTAAGAACATGTTTGTTACAACACTAGCTGCTGGATCAATCCCATGTATTGATTGTCCGGATGGCCTGGCTGTTTGCTCCTCTCACCATCTGGGTGTTTTGAGTGGGTATTCAGATATTTCAAGAGTGGTGGCCGCAAGGCGTTCATCTCAATTTACATAATCAGCCACATTGACTGATCCCACTCCAATCACCAAACAAAAAGCACAAAGTATTCAAGGACTTGTATGCTGCCCAGTTCGAATGAAAATTGCAGCAAAGAGGCATCATTCCATCGTGGTACGTCTCCATGGGTTCAAGGAGAAAATGCAGAGGGCTTCAATGTGCCAGCATCCTACAGGGTAGGGGCCTTTTACCACGTATCAAGAGGCGGCTCACGTCCCACACCCGGAAAGTTCAACAATTTCACCCTCACAATCATGGGGGCCCCATAGACATTGAATTATTTTCTGGTGGATAGAACTCACATCGGATCATAAGAGCGCTAGTCCTTGACTACTAACCTGGAGAGATTGTGGATTGACGGCGAAAGCAACACTGACCAGAAGCCCACACCATGTCCCGAGCATGAGCAGCTACAGCGCCTCTGGCATCCCCTCCGCGTACCGAAGCTAGGTGGCCCAATTCATAAAACTACTAGGCATCCAATGCCCTATGTTCGAGTTATTGGAGATGCCTGCACCAAGCGCAGTACACTTAACCAAAGTCAACGGAGTATGCGCACATGCTTGGATGGGCACGTCAGTCACCGCGGCACCGAACCTGAGAACGTCCTACCGGGCGTTGATGTCTTGAGCAGAATTCGCGCGTTCACCCTTGTGTAAGGCTGTGCCTCGCTGCACTTCGCTCGACACAGCATTAACAAGTGCGTTGACGGATTATCCCAGCTGCCATGCATCATCCATGAAGCCGATTGTGCGGGGCACACGTGTGCGCTTCTGGATGATGTATTTGCCAAGTAGACTAACAATATTTGCATCATCACACAATGGCAGTGGTATACCTGAAGGAGACACCGCTGACTGCCGCCAAGAAGCTCGTGCTATGGGGACAAGGCGAGTCGCTGGGACAAAATATACATCTTTAACATACAGGAGACAAGACCAGGGGGTACGCTGCTGCGTCGTCATGTCAAGGGCAGGCCCATGAAAACAACACGAGTAGCGGGTCAGACTGACACGCGACGTTTTCGTATCGCAATTCGATAAGAGCTTCCGTCAGGTGTACGCAGGCTCAGAAACCTCTAGTGCCCGTTGGTCGTGGCTGCCTGCAGTGCACTTGGTGGACGTTCTGGCCCGTACGTGACGAGTGTGCCGTGCTCCGTGGGGTGAGGCTCCTCCTCCGTGTCGTCCTCATACTCGCTCAGCCCTTCTTCATCGGCCTCTTCCGAGTACTCGCTTTCCTCCCCCTCCTCCTCCTCATCGTGATCATCGCCCTCGGTCGAGTCGTGGCCGCCGGCGCGTATGCTCTCAATGACGTTGGTGGTGCCCGGAGGTGCTTTGCGGCCTTGTTGCTGCATCTGCTGGATGATGCTCATAAGCTTCTCTATCTTCCTCTCAGCAGCATCCGCCTTCTTCTTCCATTCCTGTCGCTCTTCCGCCATCCTGATGATATTTGTCGCCGTGGCCTCCTTCTGACGCTTAAGAGCTTCATTGTCTTTCTCTAAACGCTTCCCCTTTTTGGACATGTCTTCCATTTCTTTTCGAAAAGATAGGAATAGATCATTGCTATTATTAAGAGTGTCCTCGACCTGCTGCGACGTAAGCCAAAAGGCAAACCGGAGTATTGAGAGGGGCAGCAAACCTGCTTGAACTTGTCGACGTAAACATTGAGCTGATTCCGCAGTTCCGTTTCGGTCTTAGTGAAGGCGGCAACTTGCGCTTGAAGGTGTCGCGACTTGCTTGATTCGGACTCGGCAGTCTTCTTCTCCCGCTCGAAGCGCGCCATGTGATACTGAACTTCAAGCTCTTTGGTGCGCATTAAGGAGTGAAAATGCAATTCTCGAAGTTCGTACTGCTCGATGAAGGATTTGAAGCGCACGCGGAAGCTATACACGGGTCAGAAAAGCCCGTCGTTAGGGAAAATGGCGCTCAGGTGTCTTACAGTTCCTCCATTTGCATGTCGACCACTTGCTTGCGCGGTGTATCCTTTTCTTCTTGGTAGCCTTCCATTTGAGCGAGAACCGTAGCATACTTCTCATCCCATGCCGTGTTATTGCGTGTAAGTGTGTTTTGCAGTTCCTTGTTCTCGGTCTTCAGGGCCAAATTAGCATGACTACGGACTGGTTTGCACCGGGTCAAGCGCGGGTATCGCATATCCTCAGCTGACCTTGTGCTTGTTGTTGTCCCGTTGGAGTTCCCGACAGAGCTTTTCGAGCTTCTCCTTAAGACCGACCGTCTTGCTTAGCTCTGTACGGTTCGCATCCCGTTCCTTTTGGAGATTGTCGCCGCGGCGCTTGTTCTTTTGGTTCTCCTTCTCCAGTCGACGCATGTCGGCCAAAAGTTCGCTGGAACGCTTCGTGAGATAGTCAACCTTTTGCATGTTGTCCATCTTGGATACCTGCTGGAGTAGGTCTCGGTTCGCCCTCTTCACCTCGCGCTCTGATAAACAGCATCAGCCTTAGTCCCTCAGTTCTTCGTTATGACGGCGTCTGTCGAACAAGATGGGAAGCACGCACCAATTTCTAGCTCTTGATCCTTCTCGCCCGCTGCATCCTGTTCAAGTTGGGAAATACGCGCCTGAAGCAGGCGGGACGCTTCGTTCGAATCCATGGCCTTCTTCCCCTTGCTCTTCTTGGCGGCGGCCGGAGGATGGTGAACGTGCCCATCATGACCGTTGCTCAGCGCAGGCTCCGCTTGAATTGGCATTTTGATGGAAGCGTCAAGCGTCGAGTGATCTCGAGGGGGGTCGCATCAAGGGTTTGGGCTGGGGCTCGTGCTCGTCGGCTTCGATAAGTCGGATCCCGTAGGCGTTGTAGGGACAACAAGTACCGCGAGCCAGAGCTTTCGGACCGGAGCAGGACGACACGGAGACTCTTGCCGAGCTGTGGAAAACACATTTTGACGTTAGTCCCAAGGCTCGCACAAGACACAACGTGGCACTACCTTTACGTACCCCAAAAGGTCCCGGCCGCTACAAAAGTTTCTAAGAGCCGTAGCGCGGGGCGCCGGACCAAGTGAAAGAATGATATGATTATATGTATAGCCGGTAACGTGTGGTAGCCTCCACGCTGCCGATTCTGCTGGTCGTCGAGGTGAAGAGACCAGAGCGGTTGGGTGCACCTGTAGAGCGATGATGCGGTTGAAAACCTGCTAAGGCTCTAGGCAAATTGGCAGGCGCACCGCACGGCAAGCAGATAGAGCGCTATCGCCTTTACCCACAGTGACCCGGAGTGCCGAACACCAGGCAGTACGTACCACTTCCGTGCACAACCCTCGAAGCCCCGATTAATAAGCACCCGCCAGGATTTTGGGGGTCCTTGCAGGCCGAGCTGAATCCGCTGGCAACTTAGCAGCGTCATTGTGGCAGAAAACAGCCATCCTGCTTCTTCTTGTACCCTGCTGCAGAGCTTTGTTTGTCTCTTGCGCTGTACCATCAGGGAAAGCAGCTTCGCTTTTCTCCCTTGAGATTGTGTATTCGTAGTTTCTTGTACATTTCATTCACTTCCCAACATGTTGCGCAATGCCGTCGGCGCGGCCCGCAAGGCCGTCACGGAGTTGTCGCAATTCCCCAAGCCTGGCGACAAGCTGCACGGCTTCACCCTCGTCCGCTCAAAGCACGTCCCAGAGCTCGAGCTAACGGCTCTACACCTCCAACACGATAAAACGGGAGCCGACTACCTACATATCGCCAGAGACGACAGCAACAATGTGTTCTCCATCGGTTTCAAGACGAATCCGCCTGACGATACTGGCGTCCCCCACATCCTCGAGCACACGACATTATGCGGAAGCGAAAAGTACTGTTGCCTGTGTCTCCGATGATGTGAGTTATCTCTAACTTCCGTTTATTTAGATATCCGATCCGCGATCCGTTCTTCAAGATGCTACCTCGAACCCTATCCAATTTCATGAATGCTTTCACAGCGTCGGACCATACCTTCTATCCGTTTGCCACAACGAACGCACAGGACTTCAAAAATCTCATGTCCGTCTATCTGGATTCGACCTTGCATCCACTACTCAAGGAGTCCGATTTCACACAAGAGGGCTGGCGCATAGGGCCTGAGAATCCGCTTTCACAGGACGCCGATGGAAAGAAGTTAGTGTTCAAGGGTGTCGTGTACAACGAGATGAAGGGCCAGATGTCCGACGCAGGATACCTCTACTACATCCGCTTTCACGACCACATCTTCCCTGATATCAATAATTCTGGTGGTGACCCGCAAAAGATCACCGACCTCACCTACGAGCAACTGAAGCACTTCCACGCCGAGCATTACCATCCCAGCAACGCCAAACTCTTCACGTACGGTGACATGCCCTTGGCCGACCACCTACAGGAGATTGATGCAAGACTACAAGCTTTTGAAAAGATCACAGCCGACAAGGAGATCCACGAGCCCCCTGAGCTCTCGGAGCCGAAAGACGTGACCCTGTATGGCCCGCTTGATCCTTTGGTGGCGCCTGACCGACAGTACAAGACCTCCGTGTCGTGGATCACGGGCGATACGACCGATGTGCTTGAATCCTTCTCCATTGCATTGCTTTCAACGCTCCTCATGGACGGCTATGGCTCACCACTTTACCGTGGACTTGTCGAAGCTGGGTTTGGTGCAGACTGGAGTCCTAATGCTGGTTACGATAGCTCAGCCAAACGCGGTATCTTTTCCATCGGCCTCACCGGTGTGCAGGAGGCCGACGTTCCGAAGATTAAGGGCAAAATTCAAGAAATCTTGCGCGAGGCTCGGAACAAGGGATTCGACAAGACCAAGATCGACGGCTCGCTACACCAGCTAGAGCTGTCTCTCAAGCACAAGACGGCCAATTTTGGGTTTTCAATGCTCAACCGGCTAAAGCCTAAATGGTTCAATGGGGTCGACCCGTTTGACTCGCTTGCTTGGAATGACACCATTGATGCGTTCCAGGCAAAGCTTGCCGAAGGCAATTACTTGGAAAGTTTGATGGACAAATATCTTCTCAACGACCGGACGTTGACATTCACCATGGCACCGTCCGCCACATACGGAGAGGATCTTGTCAAGGAAGAGCAAGAGCGCTTATCGACTATGATTAGCCAGGCCGTGGAAAAGGCCGGTGGCGAGGAGAAGGCGCGCACGAGTTTCGAACAGCAGGAGCAAGCATTGTTAGCCGAACAGAACAAGACGAATACTGAAGACTTGAGCTGTCTTCCTACCGTTCATGTCAAGGACATTCCCAGATCGCAGGAGCCAACCGTTGTTCGCGATGAGAAGCTAAGCGGTGTTCAAATCCAGTGGCGGGAGGCACCCACAAACGGTCTCACATACTTCCGGGCAATCAACACCCTCGAGAATCTCCCAGACGACCTGCGCGAACTGATCCCTCTTTTCACCGATAGCATCATGCGCTTGGGCACCAAGGACATGACCATGGAGCAGCTGGAAGATCTCATCAAGCTCAAGACGGGTGGTGTATCAGTCGGTTACCACTCGAGCCCATCGCCCACCGACTACAAGCAGTCTAGCGAGGGCATCATCTTTACTGGCATGGCCCTTGACAGGAATGTGCCCGTCATGTTCGACATTCTGCGCAAGTTGGTGCTTGGCACTGATTTCGACAGCCCCGAAGCATCTCTTCGTGTCCGACAGCTACTTCAAGCCTCGGCTGACGGTGTAGTGAACGACATTGCATCGACCGGGCACCGTTTTGCCATGGGCTTTGCCGAATCAACTCTGACGAGAAGTGCGTGGTTGAGGCAGCAAGTATCTGGTCTGTCGCAGATCAAGCTTGTCACGTCCCTGGCCAGCCGGCCAGAGGCGGATAAACTCGAAGATGTTCTCGAAAAACTGAAGCAGATTCAAAGAATTGCTTTGACCGGCGGTAGCATGCGGACCGCTATTACTTGTGGCACGGAAAGTACCCAGGACAACTCAGCGTCGCTGCAAAATTTCATTAGCACTCTCCCAACAGAAGCTGAGAGACTTACGCCCCGTGCCCCTGGCTTATTACCAAGAGATAGAAAGACGTTCTTCCCTCTCCCTTATCAAGTATACTACGGAGGCCTTTCGGTCGCAACGACATCTTACACATCACCCGACGGCGCACCTCTGCAGATTCTTTCGCAAATGCTCACACACAAGCATCTCCACAACGAAATTAGGGAGAAGGGAGGAGCTTACGGCGGCGGGGCGTACTCACGATCTTTGGATGGACTTTTCGGCTTCTACTCGTACCGTGACCCGAACCCCCAGAACACGCTGAGCATCATGCAAAACGCGGGACGCTGGGCTGTCAACAAGGAATGGACAGACCGCGACCTGGAAGAGGCGAAAATCTCGGTATTCCAGGGCGTGGATGCGCCAAAATCAGTGAACCAGGAGGGTATGGGCCGCTTCCTATCAGGCATTACGGAAGAGATGAAGCAGAAAAAGAGAGAGCAACTACTCGACGTGACAAAGACACAGGTCAAGGAAGTTGCCCAGAAGTACTTGGTGGAGGCCATGGAAAGAAAAGAAGAGCGCATTGCCTTTTTGGGCGAGAAGCAGCCCTGGGTAGACGAGGCATGGGCCATTCGTGAAATGGACGTGAAGGGAGCTGAGTGAGGGAACATCAGCTCAGTTGTATCATTTACTGTAACATAGGGGGAGAAGGGGATGTACACGGCACGTATAGAAGACTCGACTCATCTGCAGCATATACAGAATTGGATCAAACACTCTGGGCGTGGCGGGGCGAAGGACATGCATATCATGCAGTGCAACATAGGTGCGTTCAGATACGATACATCTTCCTGCCCTCTACCTCCATGGCAGGAAGACCACAGAGCAACGCTAGAACAAGACATACTTGGACTCGCTTTGGTGCTGGCGGTGCTGCGTTGTGCAAGCAGCAAGCATCGTTGGTTTGGACGAGACCCATTGCTCGATCTCTCAGAGCCGGACTCCCTAAGCGTTGGATTACTGGACTAAAGATCAGAGTACATGTGCACGAACTGGTGAGGGGTAGGGACATGTTGACGGAGATTCTGTGCGTTCATGCGCATGTGTTGCTGCCACACATCGCCAGCACCTCATGCTTGGGGTTACTCCCTGGCTCTCTTTAAAATGCTCAGGACGTGATGCTTTTGCGTGGCCCGAAAGTGCCTGCAATCAAAAGTCTAGGTGCTTCCGAGATTTGCAGCGTGCGGCCGTGAGACTTGCGTGTAGTAAATAGAGAGAACAAACAGCTATCTTGACGAGTTCAGGATCAGACTTGTCAGGACATTGAAGACAGCCTCAGTGAATGTGGATTCGGGCAACATTTTGTCATACTTTGGCTGTACTAAGCCTATTGGGCAAACCGTGCGCGCGCGAACCATTTTACGTTGCACCGCATGTTCACTGTTGGCGAGGGAATTTCATGGCGTGGGTCCCGCCTGATGGCTCATCGATGATCTGGACATCCGGCGGTGCCTGGATGATCCATGCTGGATACGGAAGTATCTTGGCAGCCCGAGCGACGCCAGAGACCAGTGCGATGGGACGGCTCTGGCCGATGGATGACTGGCCTTTATCGATGCTTTCGTGTGCCCTGCATCGGTACCATCACCTACTCCATCAAGCCAACACCGGTCCTGCTAGAGAAAATCCGAGCGTGACAAGCTCGCTGCCGGGCAAGCTGGTGAAGACACGGAAGGGAACGGGACAAGGGGGGGTGAAGTTGCGGTCTGCAGGTGGACGTCGCAATCGATCGTGAAAAAGGAGATCCGCCATATTTTTTAATTTTTTTTATATATATATTTTTTTTAGCCTGCGCATTCCGTATCGAAATGTCCATTTCCGGACGGTGCGCAAATTTCATCCACTTGCCGTTTTCTGCACACAGAATGCCGTGGAAACTCTCCCTTGTCGCTCGCGTCTTCGCCTCCAGAACCTCGTAAAGAGTTGAGCGGGAAAGACGTCGGAACTCACCCGTCCCTCGGCTGTCATGTGAAACGATGACGGAAGACACAGCACGCACAGCCCAGCTTCCATCAGCTTGGCTGGTGCTCGTGTGAGCGGACACGCAGTGGCTCCCGTTCGTCAACAGGGGCGTTAGGACGGACTGGCCGGTCTTGGGGGTGGCAGGTAGGTGCGTGCCGGTGGAGCGACTGACGACCGTTTGGGGAAACGAAAAGGTCATGGAATGTGGATGTGAGAATTTTCGTCTTCGTCAACTGGCAGCGGCCTCTGGGATTCTTCGTGGCAATGATATGATGCATGTGTGTGTGCGTGTGTGTGGATCGCCCGGGTTGCTAGTCCATTCGCTGCCTTGGTTCTCACTTCCTGGGTTGGTCGAGGTTGGTCTCCACTCAAGAACTACAAAACCAAAAACCCCCCCGCCCCCTCCATCATCACACAAAATTTCAATGTCCAGCGAAACGGTCGTCCTCTTTCTTACCTTCCCAACCTAACCTCCAAACCAAACCACTGCCCTGCGCACGCATCGCCCTGTTGGTTAGCTGCGCCTCGCTCTCGCCAGTCTCGATTTCACATCGTATCCTCCGTTACGGGTAAGTCCTTCGCTTCAATTGCATCGCGCCCCGGCTGGGATTTGTACCGTCTTGGGCTCGCGCCATATCCGTGTCCCGTGTCCCGTGTCCCTACTGGGCCAGCACGCACACATCCGTCATCGTCACAGATTTGCCTCGGCCTAGGGCTTGTGATAAGTGGGCTGCCTCCTTGCGTGGCAGTGCTTCACGTGTCGACCACGCTCTCATTCCCCTTGTTTTGGCTGCGAGACCGCCCAGCCAAACCTTCACTAAACAACTCGCGACGTTGCCGACCGCTCCTCCTCTATCTGCCGCCGATCCTCCGCATCCCGGTTAAGCGGTATTCTCAGTATAGCTGACAATATCTCACGCAGAGACTTCCCCACACCGCCTCGATTGCCTTTGGTCTTGCAAAGGCACCGCGGTTCACTACGGCTTTCCAGGCCGTGACCTTCGTCAGTGACAAAGATTTCAGCCTTCGAAAGAGCTCCCACATCATCAACGCCATCCCTCCTCCCGCCGCTGCTGCCGCCCTTTAAGCTCCTCAACATTCCCTCGCTCTTCGACGTGCCGCTGCACGACCACATCCCCCCGTTTTCTCCAAACCACCGTCAGCTGCCGCATAGGAGGATCCCTGAGGTTCTTCCTCTTACGGAGGAGGAGTCGAGGAGGCCTCGCCAGTCTAGAGACGGTTCAGTTTCCTGTTACCGCTTCCGACCGCCTTAACATCTGCTTGACCTTTGGTCTACAAGCCCACACAACAACCACAAGACTATCTCACCAGTCTTGACATCCTGGTTAACCACCCGTACTTCCACACAACATCCCTTCTGCAGGCAATCACCCCCGTCACAGCTTGGGATATGGTTATGGCAACGGCTGTCCTCGACAACTTTGCCCAGAATGTCACTCATAGTCATATGTCAGTGAAGATACCCCATCTTGCGGGCCTTCATCGTCACCATGACCACAATGGAGTGGTTACCAGCAAGCAGCTGATTGGCGAGGCTCTTCGACAGCGTGTTGAGAGCATCGACCACGAAATGTGCGACCCTGGCGACGAGGACACCTTCTTCGTCGCCGACCTTGGCGAGGTTTATCGCCAGCACCTTCGTTGGAAGAAGAATCTTCCTCGCGTCAAGCCTTTCTACGGTATGTTCCTTGCCCAAATTTGCCACCACGGCGTGCCTTGCTGACCTGAACCCAGCGGTCAAGTGCAACCCGGACCCCAAGGTCCTCCGTCTCCTCTCCGACCTCGGCACCGGGTTTGACTGCGCCTCCAAGACGGAGATCGAGCAGGTCTTGGCCATGGGCACCAGCCCTGACCGCATCATCTATGCGCAGCCCTGCAAGACCAACTCGTACGTGCGCTACGTCAAGTCTGCTGGCGTTAAGCAGATGACCTTTGACAATGCCGACGAGTTGTACAAGATTGCCAAGCTCTACCCTGACGCTGAGCTCTTTCTCCGCATCATGACCGACGACACCTCCAGCCTCTGCCGGCTCAGCATGAAATTCGGTGCTGCCATGGACACCACCGAGAACCTTTTGACCGTCGCTAAGGAGCTGGGCCTCAATGTTGTTGGGGTCAGCTTCCACGTGGGCTCTGGCGCGTCTGATCCAATCGCCTTTTACAAGGCTGTCCGGGATGCCCATACTGTTTTCCAACAGGCTCACGAGTATGGCTTCACCATGCGCACCCTGGATGTGGGTGGCGGCTTCTGCGGCTCTACCTTTGAGACCATGGCGGCAGTTCTCAGCGATGCTCTCGAAGAGTTCTTCCCCGCGGGCTGCGGCATCGACATCATTGCGGAACCGGGTCGATACTACGTTTCCACGGCCTTCACCATTGCCTGCAACATCATTGCCCGTCGAACTGTCGAGGACCCTACCCTCGATGGAAAAGGCTACATGGTGTATGTGAACGACGGAGTCTATGGCAACTTTTCCAGCATCATGTTCGATCACCAGAACCCCGTCGCCAAGATTCTCTCGGCTGGTGGCAAGGTCATGTACAATGCGGCAACCGCTAGCCCGTGCCCTCCCGCTGATGGCGTCGAGTACTCCATTTGGGGTCCTACCTGCGATGGTATTGACCGCATCAGCGAGAGCACCAGGTTCAACCACATCCTCGACGTCGGCGACTGGCTGTACTTTGAGGACATGGGTGCCTACACCAAGTGCTCGGCAACCCAGTTCAACGGCTTCTCCAACTCGCACGACACCATCTACGTCTGCAGCGAGCCTGGAGCCAAGGCCCTGCTCTCCTTGTAACAGAGTCGCCAACGACTTGTACCTCGTCACCGAGCAGAGTACTTGCAGGGCGGAGGAGGAAAATGCCTACACCGGTTTACATTCTTAGCGGACTTGTCGATATCTGTATCATGGGCTGTCTCTCAGACTACGTTGCACTCACCAAGTTCTCTTATTATTTATGATTCGTTTTTTAACCACCAATGGAACTCGTTAAAGACGGGACAAAAAGTTTAGACAGAGGCATGGGGCAGGGGTAGTGATAGAATAACGGAGGAAGAAAACGTATTTAGTAGAATATAATGCTTCTGATCGCCACGTCGCTGTTCTTATCGGATTTCGACGCCTTCTGTGTGCTAGCGGGCGTCATCGCGCAGCAGGCCGTACCCCTTGTCTTCGGATTTCTTGACGGAGTCCTACGAACTTCCACAGGAGGGGCAAGTTTCGCCGGCACTGTCTGCCGGTGTTCACTTCGGACTCAAGATACCATGCACTCCACGCTCTATTTCTCTCGCTTCCGCACCCAAGTGATCGACCGATACCGCGCGGGATGGATTTAGAGGAGGCGATTTGTGGATATCGTCGAGAGACAAACGGCCGCTCCCGTCGAGGATCAACAGGGGAAGTTTATTTCTGTAGGGAAACGGTCCCAATGTCATGGACAAGATAAAGGTCATGATGGGGGCGATGTGGACTGTGGTGAAGATGGCAGCGATCTCGGGCGCTGTCGTTGTTAATCCATTGGACCCCAATTGCTTCTCCTCTCCCCGACACGCGCACGCATGGTTTACGGCAGATGATGGAAGAAAGCATGTAACTCCCATGCCATGCCTAGGGTAGCTCCGCACCTTCTCAAGGTTACACTTCCTCACCTCTATAAAGTGGATATCCTGTTGGAGAACGAACGGAAGGCGCACCCAATAGCCCCGCTAACGGCATTCTTATTTGACCTACCTCGTACTAAGATATGTATGGTTATATGCAGCCATCCTCTCATCAGTGCTCTCCTCTTGCTTCTCCTCTCCATCCCCGCCTCCTGCAAACACCAGCGTCATCATCACCATGGCCCTGCGTTTACTGAGATGCGCTCGAATCGGATCCCGTCGAGCCAGGCACGACGCGTGTTAGCGGGGCCGAACCAGCCCTTTCGTCCCATGGCTCCCTCTTCTCCAACTTCAACCGATCATCTCCATGCCAGGCGCACCAATCACACGCTCGACCGCCTACTTTGAATTGTCTCGATGCAGCGTGGGTATCCACGTATTGCCGGCAATTATGCCGAACGGCTCAATGCACAAAGCCTGAAGCTTATCCGTCAGGGTGAACACCACCACCTGAAAGACCAAGATCGTCACTTACCAAGGAATGGGCCTGGGGTGGGGTCGACGATGAGATTTGCCGGAACTAAGCCGCTCAGGAACAGCATTACTCGTTCGCTTCAGTTGCGGCCAATGTGGAAACTCTGGGGTATTGTGCGGAGAAGCTCGCGGTCAACACGACTGGGTCGATGGAGGCGAATCGTAAGGCTGGAATGCCTCAAGATCTTACGTTTACATAAAGGAACTAAGCTGGCTAAATGGAGCAGCATACTCCCGAGAACATTGCCGGCTTGGCTAAAATCCCTATAAGTATGGACGGGTTGTCCAAACAGTGGGATGGTTAGGATCGGTCAGTCGACGTCTCAGCAAGAAAGAGGAAGCAACCATGAGATCTTTCCATTTGGCTGCCGTGGCCGCCACGCAGGTCTTGTCTGCCCTCGCCGTAGACATCCTGGTACAGTCCGAGGGCGGCAATGCTACCAGCGGACACCAGTACGGCTTTCTTCACGAGGTAAGACAGACAGCTTCGGCCTTGTCATTCCTAACAGGAGGAGGGAAAAAGGACATTGGACCGCCGGCTAACAGCTCAACTCTAGGACATCAACAACTCTGGAGATGGCGGCATCTACGCCGAGCTCATCCGCAACAGAGCTTTCCAGTACAGTGAAGCCTACCCCGTCTCCCTCAGTGCCTGGCACCCGATCAATGGTGCCAGGCTCGCCCTGAATCGCCTCGAAGAGCCACTCTCGGATGCTCTGCCCGTCTCCATGCAGGTCAGCGCTAGCAGGTGCTCAAACAGCTCCGTCGGCTTCTACAATGACGGCTACTGGGGCATGGATGTCAAGCAGCACACTTACACGGGCTCCTTCTGGGTCCGCGGTGCTTATGACGGTGTCTTTACCGCGTCCCTGCAGTCCGATTTGACCGATGATGTCTTTGGCACTGTGGAAATTGAGTCCCAGGCTGTCGCGGACGAATGGGTCGAGCATGCCTTCGAGCTCTTGCCAACGCAGGATGCCCCCAACAGCAACAATACCTTTGCCATCACCTATGACCCCAGGGTAAGCGCAGCGGATGGCCGAGTGACAACGAAACTGACATCGCGCAGGGTACTGCCAATGGCACCCTTGACTTCAACTTGATCAGCCTGTTCCCTCCTACTTACAAGGACCGCAAGAATGGCCTCAGAATCGACATTGCCGAAGCACTTGAACAGCTTCACCCAGTAAGTACTCCCTCTCACCGAGGATAACGGTCTAGATCTGGACTGCCACTGACGAATTCGTGACAGAGCCTGCTGCGCTTCCCGGGAGGTAACATGCTCGAGGGCCAAAACAACGGAACATACTGGGACTGGAAGGATACCCTCGGCCCGCTGCGTTACCGTCCTGGTTTCCAGGGAGTTTGGGGCTATCAGCAGACTCACGGTCTCGGCATCATGGAGTACCTGCAATGGGCCGAGGACATGAACCTTGAACTTAGTACGTGAACCTCTGCGTTGACTTCTCCTTGCCCACGCGGATGCTTAGGGAGTCGGACACTAACAAGCATGCAGTCGTTGGAGTCTGGGCCGGCCTTTCTCTCAACGGCGATGTCACCGCCGAAGAGGACCTCCAGCCCTTCATTGACGATGCCCTGAACGAAATTGAGTTCATCCGTGGTCCAGCAGACTCGGAATGGGGTTCTGTTCGTGCCGAGCTTGGCCACCCTGAACCTTTCACTCTCAACTTTGTTGAAATTGGCAACGAGGACTGGCTTGCTGGCTTCCCTGTTGGCTGGAATTCTTACCTGGAGTACCGTTTCCCTATGTTCATGGCGGCCATCAACGAAGCATACCCCGACATCACTGTCATCGCCTCGGGCGCCAGCTCGGACGGCGGGGGCTGGGATATCCCGGCGCCAGGCATTGGCGATTACCATCCGTATCGCGAGCCGGACGAGCTGGTGGCGGACTTCGACCGCTTCGACAACGACATTGGACATATTGTCGGTGAAGTTGCCGCCACGTTCCCTAATGGCGGTGGGCAGTGGGATGACGGGCTGATGCAGTACCCTTGGTGGATTGGTACCGTTGGCGAAGCCGTGTCGCTCATCGGTTACGAGCGCAACGCCGACCGCATCCCCGGAACCTTCTATGCACCGGTGCTGCGTCACCTGGATCGATGGCAGTGGGCTGTCACGATCCTGCAATTTGCGGCTGACCCCAGCCTTACCACCCGCAGCACAAGCTGGTATGTGTGGGAGCTTTTTGCACGATTCCCGCTTTCCCGCACGCTCCCGGCCACGGCCGACTTTGGCCCAGCATACTACGTTGCGGGCGTCGATGACGACACGGGATCGTACATCTGGAAGGGAGCCGTCTACAACACTACCGACGGTGCTGATTTGCCGATGAGCCTAACATTTGACGGCGTCGCGCCTGGCACCACGGCCGAGTTGACGGTGCTGACCAGTGTGGATGGCGACCCATATGCGTGGAACGACGCTCATGTGGGCGTCAACATTGTAGACTCTGCGGTGACGCAGCTCGAGGCGAACGACGATGGTGCGTTTACCTTTAGCCTGCCGGACCTAAGCGTAGCAGTGCTGGCCACGTCGCCGACGAGCGAGGGTCGCAAGGCCAAGAGGACGGTTGGGCAACGGTCATCATCGGCATAAGATTGATTAAAGGAACCCTTTGATAAGCTAGCCAACAAAGAATGAAACCTGCCAATCATCGACGTAAGAACGGATCTATTCCGAAGTTGTGATATTTCCACCTGCCTTTTCTGGATTGAGCGAAGCTGTATGGCGTCAGTCTGGTCCGAGGTGACACGACGCGAATTAGTATGGATGGAGCTGTAGCTGTTTGTGAAGCTCACCATGCAGAAACCACAACGGTTCATCCAACATGGCTCGTCGCGTCATGGACTCTCTGCTCCTCCTCCTCTAATGTATGACCGTCGAGTTGAGGACATGGAACATGGAGAGTTGCTGCCGGCACAGGGTCCCTTGGCGTTCCGTGGACACCAATCTTGCTCTGTCTTATATTACGAATCACCAACCCCGCGCAACCCAATGCTTGCTGTAGCCTTATCTGGAAGCTGATCAAGGCCTCTTTGGAGAGAAAGAGGGGAAAAGCTCACGGCGGTTTCGCCACGAATTGGCCAATTGGGGCCTGCGTCCGGACTTGGGGAAAGTCACCGCGGCCCTGGTCGATGCAACGATGGGGAAATAGATCACCGACCCTTCCCCTCGCCTTTCCTTTTCCCCCACGCCAAAACCGACTGAGCAACGCCCGGGAACGCGCAATCGTGCTCGTTGAAAGGCTCGGCTGCTTCTTTCCTGCATTCACAGACCCTGTTCTGTCCCACAGTCTACCAACAAAGAACGATAAACCTGCGCCGGCTCGTCAGCCCTTGGCTGAAGAAGGGCATGATGTTCATCTCAACTTGGCCTAGATAGAGGCATGATGTCCGTCGACTGGGCAAAGAGAGAAAGTTCCTTATAAGGAAAAAGGGGGGGGCAAGTGGTATGAGTGCGAGGTCCCTTTGTGCAGGAGAGATTGCCCAGACTCGACAGGCTGCACCTTCTGCAGCTTCGCACAATGACTGGGTCGGGTGGTGCAGATGATGTCGTCAACCGGATGGCTTACTGCTGCTTACCACGAACATACCGGCGTACCATTCCATTGCACATGCGGGCCGGTGTCATGGGCATGGATAAGAATGTCCTCGACTCTATGCAGATCGTTACCCCCCAAGCACGGTAAGATGATGCCGAGGGGAGGAGGTCGTGTTTTGTTTACGCCGAGTATAAATACAACTGAAGCTCTCCCGGGTTTTGATTTGAAGAAGCCGCTTCCTTGAAACCTGAGCTTCACAGAAGAGTCTCCTCTCCTTCTGGGCCTGTTCCTATTGCAAGTCCTTCTGCCGCTCCCACCTTGTCTCGCCCCTTCCCCCCTCCCACCCTTCGTCTCTCACCCCAAGCTCGCCCATCATGAAGGTCACCCTCGTGGCCTCCCTCCTGACGTCGGCCGTCGCCGCCGCCGCCGCCGCCACGGCGGTGGCGCCGCGCGACGATGAGCCCGTGTCGTACGAGGGCTACAAGGTGTTCCGGGTGTCGACGCACGGCCGCGGCGCGCAGGTCGAGGAGCAGCTGGCCGGGCTCAACTTCACGCGGTGGAGCCAGGACGCGCTGTCGCACGTGGACATCGTCGTCGGCCCGGACTCGGTCGCCGGCTTCGAGGCCCTCGGGCTCGACTACTACGTCATGCACGACGACCTGGGCGCCTCCATCGCCGGCGAGGCCGAGGGCGCCGCCGCATACTCGGAGCGCAGGAGGAAGCGCGAGGCCGAGCAGGGCGCCGTGGACCTGCACGAGTCGTACAAGCGACAGGTCGAGGACCCCTCGTGGTTCGACTCGTACCACAACTACGAGGACCACATCGACTACTTCCGCGCCTTGCAGGCCGCCTTCCCCGACAACTCCGAGTCCATCTCCGCCGGCCGCTCGGTCCAGAACCGAAACATCTTCGGAATCCATCTCTGGGGTGCCAACGGTCCTGGGAGGCCTGCTATCCTCTTCCACGGAACTGTCCACGCTCGTGAGTGGATCGTTGGCCCTGTAAGTCCCCCTTCTCCCCAACCCTCATCAGCAGCCGCTCAGATATCATGGAAATTCTCTGACTGTTGTACAGACCCTCGAGTACATCACGCTGCAGTTGATCAATGGCTACAACTCTGGCGACAACTTGACCACCGGCGTCCTGGACCGCTACGACTTCTACATCTTCCCCTTTGTCAACCCGGACGGTAAAAGCCTCCTCTCCTCCTTCACCCATGTATACCACAATGGCCTCCATACTAACCGACCAACGCCAGGCTTCGTCTATTCCCAAACCACCGACCGCCTCTGGCGCAAGAACCGCCAGCCCGCGCCTCCCCAGGGCCCGGCCAACTGCCTCGGCCGCGACATCAACCGCAACTGGGCCTTCGCCTGGGACGCCAACACCCGCGGCGCCTCGCGCGACCCCTGCTCCCAGACCTATCAGGGCGAGGCCGCCACCGACACGCCCGAGAACCGCGGCCTCGACGCCTACCTGCGCCGCCTGCGCGACAGCGCCGGCATCCGCCTCTTCATCGACTGGCATTCGTACGGCCAGTACCTCCTCTTCCCCTTCGGCTACGCCGAGACCACCTACGCCCCCGAGCTCGGCGTCTGGCACCGCACCGCCTCCCTCATGAGCCAGGTCATCCGCCAAGCCTCCCCCCTCAACACCACCTACACCTTCGGCCCCAGCGCCTCCACCCTCTACACCACCACCGGCTCCGCACCCGACCATGCCTACGCCATCGGCGGCGCCGACTGGTCCTACACCATCGAGCTGCCCGACTCGGGCGAATACGGCTTCGTGCTGCCCCCGAGCCGCATCAGGGGCGTCGCCGAGGAGGCCTGGGCCGGCCAGCAGGCTCTTTACTACCTGTTGGAAGAGACCTTCTTCGACGGCATTGGCCCGGCTCAGCTGTACCAGGGCCAGAACTGAACAGACCATCGCCGTACAGGTAGATCGACACTGGAGCGTGTTGACTCAGCTTAACTGAATATAATATGACAAATGCATGTGTATATCTGGGCACCCAAGCAAGTGACTTCAGACTCAGTAGTTACAATTCAACAACATAGAATACGAACACTATGGTCACCGTGTCAGCTTAATAAAGGGTTGTGGGCACATGTAATTCATATCTCGCCTTAGTTTGTATGGGAGTGCTATGCCATACACATCATATTTCTAAGCATCTCTCATACACATCCGACCCTCTCAATGATGTACATAGAATTGATCTAAGTCGCAGTATGGTACAAGGAAGCGAGGAAAAGGGAGCATGGCTCTGCACGATCCGCCTAACGCCCCTTTAAGACTGCAATCGGACCAAGACTCCAAAAGCACACAATAAGCACTCCTCGAATTCATGGAAACATCACATCAACCACCAACACCCCCCACGTACGACTAGCCATAGGTTTCGTATTGTCCATCCCCTCCTACGAGCCTCTGAATAAGAACTGCAGATCTTGAGGGGTGAGTGACTCCATCGCTTTATCGTCGGAATTGACTGTCGAGTTGATCATGCTCGTCTTCTTTTCCTGGATGAGCACCATGCGACTCTCCACAGAATCCTCGATGCAAAGTCGAGTTATCGTGCAGGGACGCGTCTGTCCAATGCGATGGCAGCGATCAGCTGACTGCCATTCTGCAGCAGGATTCCACCATCTACACACTCTCGTCAGTGATCGCTGGCAAGGAGCCTGGAATCAACACTTACGGGTCGACAATGAAAACTCGAGAGGCTTCAGTGAGGTTGAGGGCGACGCCTCCTGCTTTCAAGGAAACCAGGAAGCACTCAACGTTGACGTTGTTCATGAAATGCTCAATTGATGCTTGTCGCTGTGCTGGCGTCATGCTGCCGTCAAGCATAACCGTGGTAATCCCTGCTCTGCGAAGTCGCCATTCAATGAGCTGCAGCATCGTCGTGAACTGGGAGAAGATGATCGACTTGTGCATCGCGTTGTCAGAACGGAGTCTATGGAGCTCATGCACGAGAAGCTCTATTTTCGAGGAAGATGTCCAATTCTCCATCTTGATTCGGTTGATGATGGACGATTTCTTGACGAGAGCCTCGTCCTGCTCAATCTCGGGCTGCTCCAGATCAATGGACAGGGGTATGTGACACCGTGGGCAATCAGGCTCGTCGGCGGATCGAATGTAGCTGGCGACGCAAGCCCTACAAAAGTCATGCTTGCAGCGACTGCGCACAGCATCTTCGGCAGGTTCGTCGCAAATGCAACATACCAAGACATTCTGCCCGCCTTCGGCATTCTTTTTCAAGATCAAATCAGGATGATCAGCCACCTGTCGCATCTGCATGATTAGACCAAAGATATTGGCATAATTGTTCAGGAGGACACCCTGTGCAACGTATGTATCGAACTTGCGCTGACCACTCGTCATGATGCTGTTGGAAAAGTCGTTCTCCTCTTCACCGAAGAACTGCCGGTCTACATATATCTCCTTGACTGGAAGCTCCATGGCATTAGTGTGGTCCTTTTTAAGACGACGTAGCATGATTCGATCCGTCATCAGTCGCAGCTTGCGGAAAGCCTCTCGGCCGGGACCAAGATTTCCATAACGCTGAATTGGGTTGAGAAGTTCTTGGTTGAACACCGAGACGTGCTGCATACCGGCGTGGTTACATTCGGGACATCTGTTGTGCTCGTCCATTGCCCACTCAAGCTTCGAGCATGGGCACTGCTTGCACAGATATGACGCAAAAGGGCGGATGTTCAAGAATCGGATTAGTGAGAAGAATTCTCCAATACGGTTCTGTAACGGTGTGCCAGTCAAACACCACCGGTAATCCGTCTTCAGCGCAAAGCAAGCCTTTGCAGTCATTGTGGTTCGAGTCTTGATGCAGTGAGCCTCGTCTAGAATGACCCGATGAAAGTTAATGGCATGAATGAGACTCTTCTCCTTGTGAATGCCATCCTTTCGGGTGAAGCCTTTCTCCTGTTTGCGATACATGGACTCAAGACTGTTGTACGACATCATGATGATGTCGAAGGCCTTAAGCTCCTTGATTGTCATGCTCTTGGCCTTTTGATTTGTTCCATGGTAAACAAACGTCTTCAGAGCGCCATCAGTGTATGCCTTGATTTCGGACTGCCATTGCATTAAAGCAACAGGAGGCACGAGGACGAGGGAGGGTTGTTTTGCTGGGTAATCGGACATAATGAGCGAGACAGCCTGAATAGTCTTGCCAAGACCCATCTCATCCCCAAGAAGGCCACCCTTCCACTCTGTCTTCTCCATAGCCATCAGCCACGCAAGCCCTTCAAGCTGAAAGGGCTTGAGCTGCCGAGATATGCGTTCCGGTTGCGATGCTTTCCCGGCCTTGAGAATAGGCATCTTCTCCAGGTCAACCCACATGGTTGCAATTTCAGGATGGTTGGATTCCAGACGATTCCGCTCCTTCTGAACACGCCGTGAGTTGACGGGAGCGCGATAAGCGCGCCGCTGTGCACCAATAGAAGCCATTGCAGGTCTGTCAGGGTCACTATCGCTAATGTCGGCCGAGCTAAGACCAGAAAGAGCAGAAGATAGTGCTGATTCAGACTCTGTCATGGCATTCATGGATTCTAAAAAGGCTTCATCCTCACTATCCAGAACGATATTCTGCCTCAATGAAGGGGCTGACAATTTGTCCTTTGTTGATGGGGGGGTTTCCAAGGTTGATGCTTTGTTCCTCGGCTTTGTCGTGGAAAGCGCGTTCCTGGCACCAGCGCGTCTTCTCGACAAAGGTACGTCCTCGTCGCTCGTAAGATCCTGAACCCCGATGACTGTCATTCGCTTGGGAGCAATATAATCTCTCTCTAGTTCCATCTCGTCGTCAGAGTCAGGGATAATCCTGCCCCTCTTTGAGATAGAACGAGGTGCAGAGGATGTGCTACGTGCACGTTTGCCGGGCTTAATTGATGTGGTGGGTTCAGGTAGCGTTGACGTATTGGAGACCCGAGTCCTCCTTCGGGTACTGGCCGTCCTGGCTGGGGGTGGCTCAGCTGCGGAATATTCCTCCAACTGCATACGACGCGCAAGTTGAGCATCCTTGTCATCTCTTGAATTTGGTGCATAATCATCGTCCTCGTCCACGAATTCATCATCCTCTTCCGAGTCACCGATCTCATTCTTAATTCTGGTAGATGTCATTCGGTACATGCTATTCCGGGGCACCCGCTCGCCTGCAGGCTTGGGTTTCATTGGAATTCGAATTTCAATAGAAGAGCGTGCTCCACGCGATTTCTCTGTGGGGAGAAGATCTTGAGCCACCGGCGTTGCAAAAACGCTGGTGTCTGGTGTTGAGTATTCGCCATCGGTAGAATCTCCAGTAGGCGTAGGTACAGACGACACAGACTCAGTGCCAAGAGCTGGGGTGTTGCTCTGCCTACGGGAAGATGAAGAGGCAAGGACGGAAACTGCAGGGTCATTGGCTCTTGCTAGTAAAGAGGCCTTAGAAGGTCGGCCTCTGGGCCGCTTCTCTGGAGCTGATGGTTGTGCCATTGCACGATCCATGGTGACCTCGGGAGCGGGTGCAGGGTCCTGTGCTGTGGAAGACCTGCCACGCCGTGCTCTGGTAACGGGTGGTAAAGGCTGGTGTGAAGCTACGCCAAGTGTTAATTTTCTTCGTGGGATGAATGCAGCATATGGACCCCTTGTAGAGTAGTAGACGCACCAGCTGCGGGAGTAGAGGAAGAACTCCGAAGTGACGGGCGACCGCGAGGCATCTTGATTGTGCGATGAGCAGCGAACGAAGCGCTGAGGCTGTGGGATCCTAGACAAACAACCGACGATGCGGGACCTGATGGAGGGTGACAGGGCGATATTGACTTGTCGAGTGAAAGGCGTGAAGTAGTCAGCGCCCGATAGTGTGACGCAAGGGTGCGGGTGCCGAGTGAACGTCGGGATGGTACATAAAGAGGGAAAATGCAACGACCGCCAACTCTGCCAGCTCCTCGGCTCTTTGAGAAAGATCGCAGGCGATGGAAAAATTGATGAGGTGAAGGGAAAAAAGAAAGTTCAGTTCGCCACCCAAGGGCAGCTGGAGGTCGCTCCTGCTCAGCGCTCACCCAAGGCGATTAGGTGTTGCCAGGATAGACAAGAATGGCAAGGTTCGGGTTGCCCACTTACACGAAAGCACGTGCTTCGCTGCAAGGGGCTAAATTAGGCGTCCAGGGAGCATTTCTAGCACTGTCAGTTCTAACGATAACTGGCTACCAGGCGTGCAGATGCACAGTGTGGCAATTGCGGGTAAGCCCCCTGAATCGTCTGCTGTATCCTGGTAGACTTAGCTTGAAACTCTAAGCGATGGCAAATCACCTGACACCGTGTGTCTCGCGCGACTTGCCTCCTCCAAGCATCCCATTCAAGGCTTGTGCGGTGGCGGCATGCTTACAAACACAGCCTACATCTTTCTCGTTCAAGCAGGAAAACTTAACCCCTTTCACCACTCCCTACCCGCGCAAACCACGATTGGCCTCTTTGACTGGTGCAGGTCCGCCTTGCCAGAGTGTCAGATAGACAACAGCCCCGCTATCGCAGACTTCACGATGTAAGCTAGGGTTTTGGACTGATGGAGTGACCATTTACTGATTCACCGATTTAGGGCTCGTCGCAGGTCGGCACAGCAGCCTGCAACCCAGGACAACGCAGCTCGGCCAACTAGGAACATCACCGGACCGTAGGTTTTGAGAGGTAAACCCACCTTTTGTGTAAGCTGCTGACATTTTCTGCCAGACAATCGGCACTGACAGATTTCCTTGCTGTGAGCCTCAATTCATCCTTTCGTTTAGGAGCGTACTAACCGCCTATTCAGAGTCACAACATCTCTGCTCGCCAGATTCGCGATGAAGCCGAACAACGTCGTCAGCAGGCAGCCCAACAGGCGCCTGAGCAAACCAGTCAGGATGAAGACTCGGTTGCCATCAATGAAGTAGCAGAGACTGTCACAGCCGTCACAATGACAACAACGACGAGTTCTAGGTCCAGAATTCGTGGAGGCACTGATGGCCGAAAGAAGACGCAGGAGACCAAGGCCATCGAGAAGATCAAGGCCAGCAAATCCTTCAAAAAGCGCAAGAAAGACGCGGATTTCTCGGATGATGACGATGACGAGATTGCCCGTGCTATTTTCCAAGAGCACCGCGCACCACTACCGGGCCAAATGGAGAATTGCGCCATTTGTGAAAAGAGGTTTACAGTAACCCCCTATTCCGTGGCCGGCCCAGATGGCGGGCTGCTCTGTGGACCCTGCGGGAAGGAGATCGCAAAGGAGCGTCAAGGTCAGCAGCCCGTCAAAAAGAAGCCGCGGAAGCAAGTTGGAGGCGTTGGTTCTCGACGAACTATTCAGAGCAGGATTCTGGATGGTGACGTGGGCACAAAGAGTCTGGCCACTCTTTGTGTCCAGACCCTGGCCAAGAACGTCCATATGGCCGATAGTCTAGGCGATTTGCCAGAGCATCTTATTGACAAAATTGCACGAATGTTCTCCAAGCGACGCCTGCTACGACCAGACACACTCCCGCTCTTTGTACAGCCGGGGACACAGACGCTTCACATCTACGACGGTGCCAGGCTCGGTGAGCAGGATATTGTCAGTATCTTCCAAGTATCACCCGAGTTGCGGCATCTCAAACTGCGCTGCGCGATTCAATTCAAGGACGAAGTGATGGATTATCTCCTGACGCGAGACCTCAAACTCGAAACCTTTTACCTGCATGGTGCAAATCTACTGAGCGAAGAGAAATGGCACGAGTATTTGGAAGCTAAAGGCGAGACTCTGGAGCGCCTGCAGATTTACTATACCGACAAGCACGTCGGTGACGATACAGTCGCCGTTATTCAGAAGCATTGCCCGCGAATGCGGAAGCTCAAGATCGAGAACAATCAGAAACTTACCGATGCTGGCGTCAAGGCGATCGGGAACATTGCTACGCTCAAGCATGTCGGTCTGCAATTGCAAAACAAGATTTCTTCCAAGGCTCTCGTCCACATGATCAGCAATATCGGGTCCAACCTCGAGACCCTTTCACTGAAAGTCATGCCGGATGCTGATGATGCCGTTTTGAGCGCCATTCACGACCACTGTGGCTCGCTAGTCAAACTTCGGATCACCGATAGTGAGCAAATGACTGACGATGGGTTCGTCCAGCTCTTCTCCAACTGGGAGAACCCAGCCCTTCGCTTTTTGGATCTGCAAAAGTGCCGTCACATGGACTCTACGGTGCCCCGTCTCAACCCCGACAACGTGGGTCTGTGCAGCGAAGGCTTCAAGGCGCTCATGCGACATTCCGGCGACAAGATCCAGGAGCTCAACGTGCACGCCTGCCGTCACATCTCACGAGAGGCTTTTGAGGAAGTGTTCTCCGATAAGAAGACCTACCCTGCTCTGGAAAAACTGGAGGTGAGTTTCTGTGAGCATGTGACGGACTTCATACTGGGTTGCATCTTCCGCTCCTGCCCGAGCATTCGAGAGGTCAATGTGTTTGGTTGTATGAAGGTCAGGGAGGTTATGGTCCCTCGCGGTGTGATTCTTGTGGGCGTACCAAATGCCCAGGGCATGGTTACTGAGGGTATGGCTTAGTGAACAACGTAGACTGCGGATTCTCGCAGGCATCTTTCTGAAAGGGGCTTTAACGAGTGCACGATGAATGTTGGGCGTTTAGGGATGAGAACCGGACTAGTCAGGAATGGTCTTTGGCAGAGGGTGTATCTTAGAGGCTCGACATATGTGACGAGAGACGGTAATGGTATGTACATATTGTTATTTTTAACAACAATGCCCAATAAGCTCAATATCACACATTAGCAAAGGCATAAAAATATATTCCCCTCCTGCTATGCCCAACAGTCAGGCACCTTCATCCTCAGTCTTCCACCGTTTAGATTGCTGTTCGCAATGCAGAATAGTTAGCTGCACAGACACCAGGCTCTTACGCTGCTGGTGCTGCCGCCGCCCCATTGATGGCTGCCGCATACTCCTGGTCGGCAAGGGCCCATTCGTGCAGGCGCACCGCCAGGTCCTCATTCGAGACCTCGGAAGCCTGGCGGAAGGAGAAGGCCGGGCCGCAAGACGAGATCTCAACAATGTAGTTCAGGTGGGCAGGGATGTTAAGCCCAACATTGGTACCAGCGTTGCAGCCCGTGGTGGAAATGCCCTGGCACACAATGACGTCGCCCACGGCGAACTCGAGGTTTTCACCGTCTCCAGTAGACAGCCAGTATTCGGGGGAGATGTGGCGGTAGCCAAATATCATGGGCGGCAGACGCGGAACAGGGTCGTCGACATGCGTGACTCGGAATTCGCCGCCAGCCTGGTCCGTGATGAACTGCGAGAAGGCAGCGTTGCCAACGCGGGGTGCACCGAAGGTGTAGATATCCACAGCATGGCTCCTACGAAGGTAACCGGCGGCAATGGTGGCCACAGCACCGCCCAGAGAATGGCCTGTGGCGACAACGCTATAGCCCGGGTTGGCTGCGACAGCAGCAGCGACGGCTGCCGTGGCTCTAGACTCAATCTCCTTCCAAGCGGTGCCGAAACCAGCATGGACCTGGCAGCCGGAGAAGAGGTCGCAGCCTTGTCTTATGAAGACAACGTCGGTAAGGAAGTTCCGGAGATTGTTGCTTCCTCTGATGGAGATGATGATCTCGCTTCTTGCGTGGTCAACAGCAACATAGCCTCCAATTCCAGTCAGAAGACCCCTGAAAATAATGGTTAGCATGGTCGGAGGTTCCGTCACCATGTTGACTCACTCAAAAGACTGGAGAACGGTGGCAGCGTTGCCCTCCACAGAAGGGCAAGGCCCAGCGCTTCCGCCGCAGGTAATTGCAGTTCCAGGTGCAACTTCCGAGTTGCAGTAGGCAGCTCCTGCATACTCAGCGTATATCCTGAAGTCGGCGAGAACCTGCTCCGTCACAGCCGCTAATGCATATCATGTTAGTGATTACTTGAAAGAGACTTGGCCATATTATGGTAAGGGGAGCATTACCTCGGCCGTCGAGGGACCTAGCCTTGAAAGCATTGACATAGTCAGTAGCAGACAATGGAGCAGCGGCCGCCAGGGCAGCGAAAGAGAGGAGGATGTAGCCCAGCATCGTGAGAGGAGAATAGAACCGAGACTCAAACTGGAGGGGACGAAGGGACAAGCGGCTCGAACGAGAAGAGGGGGGAGAGACACATATTGCGAGGGCAGCTTATATAAATGTTCGGCTCGTGGTGCGCAGGCCGACCTTTAGACCGGAGGTGCAACATGACCATAGGGGCGGAGAGTTATTGGGAGATTTGGGGGAATGAAGTCCAAGGATTATTCATTCGGCTGAAGCCCAACCCCAGTTTCCACGGCTTTGCTGACAAGGGTGGACTGCCAGTCTTCACGGCGCTTCGGAAGAATAGAACATTTTATGGCGTCCTCGTGCCGCTACTGTAAGCTGTGCCGAATCACCCAGGGTTTTGGGGTCAGGCGGTGCCCCGGCAGATGGCGCCAAGTTTGGGCAAAAGGATAGAAAGAGGAGCATTCGAAGACGACAACTACGACCAAGAGCGGGCTACGCGGCCCCCAAGCTTGATCTGGGGAACGTGCATGATGATCATGGGGTGCCACGGCATGCAAGAGCTCGGTCGACCTTCCAGTCGTGGAAAAAGCTTGCACGCACGATGCCGCGCAGCCAAGAGCAGGAGGAGAGGAGAGCTGACAAGTCTGCTGATCTCCAAGCGCGGAGCGGGCCAAGGAGAACCCCAAGGAGGAGGGTTCGGAGGCCTTTCAATGGGCGAGATAAAAGATCTAGTGATTGTTAGACGAAATGAAGAAATTCGAAGAGACTTCAAGATCCAATAGAATCCTCGAGCCAAGTGGTCTTAAGGGCAGGGTTCGCATGGTTGTCCTTAATTAGTTGTCCTAAGCTGCGAGATCTCGGGCATGATCCGGTTCACTGATTGGTCAGGTGGAGCAAGCTCGATCACAAATGGCTTCGTTTGTCCAGCGTCAATGGGGTCGATGGACACCATTAAACCCCCAAAAGGGTCGACGCCGAGCCGCGCTGTTCCTGTTATGTTTCCTTGGTTGGCGGTGTAGCCTTTGCGATGTAGGGTGGTTGGACCTGAGGATGAACAACATCATGTTGTAGCCCCGCGAGTTTCTCCGTCGACTTGTAGTAGTACAAGCAAAAGAGACGAATCTCATCTTGCGAGAGCCTCGTCTCTCGGAGACACCATAGATCTTAAACGCCCAGAAGGGGCATATCGTGACTGGCACGAGGACAAGACTAGCCTGGCAGAACAGAACCAAAACGTCGCATCTTAACCTGTCGCCGTGTCTCCGGGCCGATTCGCGCCTTGTGGTTCTCCTCCCCCATATCCAAGACACGATGATCACGGGCCTTCCCACGTTGCGGTCAGTCTGGGGATCGCGATTGAGCTGCTTCATTGGGCACTCGTGGCGGCCCGGAAGTTGCGGGGGAAGGAAACTAGGCAAGCCAGAGCTGCCAGAACCGAGCTCGTGGCCTCGTCCAGTCTAGTGTTCCTGTTCGATCCGCTTTTCGACAGAATTAGGAAACTCGTCCGATTCGGTGCTCTGGAGTGTGCCGGCAATGGGGACTTTCTTCTCCTTCGTGACCCCACGGGGATGGAGAAGAATAACCTTCTCAGTCAGACCTTCTTTGTGCTCACCTGGGTGCATGCCTCACGATGCAGCTGGCTGATGTCATCCAATGATGTACCTCAGGAACCCCACCATGTCAATGAGCCACCGCTCCTGCCAAAGTAACCGAGGCAGCGTCCTCCTTCCTTCAAGTCCATCGGCAAACCTGTTATATATCCCATCCTTCTCCCCCAACAACAACTCTAACACCAATCCGTATTGCCAGCCGATGCATCTTGGTCACGAGGGTATTTATCTAGGTACAGTACCGCACAGAGTTCCCGAGTGTGGGTGGGTTCACTCCTTATTCTGTCTCCATATTGCCCGGCATGATCCTGTATTCAGCAATGATGTACGGCTCCATCCCAGCCACCTACTGGCAACTGCTACGCCCGAACTTTCGTCTACCGGGATGCCATTGACGAGGCGTTGAGGCTGTTTGTTTGAGTGTCGGCCGGGTTCCTGCACTATGCGGCATGACGACGATGTGCAGGCGCGTACCTGCAAAACGCCAAAACTGTTAACCTTATCACCAAATCATTCACATGTCACATGCCTGATTGGCCGGTACAAAACCAACAGGGGTGAAGCAGTGTGGCTTTTGTCCGGGAAGACGCATACAACGCAACCCAAATGGGAGACCTCAGCCTTGAGCATAGGGGCTGGAATCTCATCGCGATACTGGCAGCAGATCCCATGGCCGGGTCCGCTGCTACCGCGCTCCCTAGACTAAATCACAAAACGGTCACCACCAAGGTTACAGTTCCTGTCCACCCCAACGGGACTCATCCCCGCCTCTGCACATACCACCTCGGTACTCTACCTGCTTCCCCTCATCTTGTAGGGATGCAGATGCGTAAGAAATATCGATAAACAATAACAACCCGGGGCTACGAGCAGGGAATGAGCTCGCTAAGCTCCGTTTGCTACGTCACAATGAGCAGCATGACCTTTCTGAGGCACACGGGTGCATCTGTTGAAGTCTTGGAGACATCCTGGCAAGTGGCCCCTCAATATGGACAATCCGTGTCCATTACAGGACGCATACAGTACTACGCTAGAATTTGGGACTCCGGGCCTCCAGAAAACGCTCGAAAGTATGGGGACTGCGCATGTGAAAGCGACGTATAAGTGTTCTTTTCGTCACAACCACCTCCCTCGCTGGTTGTTTTCTCAGTATTAGCCGGGCTTGTTTGCATCAGCCATACCAGTATAGGTCCAACCTTACGTCCATCGCAATGGGTATCGGAACCGTGACAGGAGTCCTTACCGGGCTGCTAGCACTAAGCGTAGCTGCACCGACGGAGCAGAAGAGACAGGCCGATACCGAGTACTATGTTCCGCCTTACTATCCTGCGCCGTATGGCGGCTGGGTGGACGACTGGAGGGACAGCTACGATCGGGCCAGAGCTCTCGTTGCCAGGATGACCCTGGCGGAAAAGACGAATATTACCGGAGGCACTGGCATCTTTATGGGTATTTTCCCTCGCTCCCTGCTCAAAATCGTCGAAAATATCATTGCTAATGTTGCGCAGGGTGAGTGGTGACTAACTAGTTGCAAGGTAGATGAAAGTGCTAACACGGTAAAGACGCTGCAACGGCAACACCGGCTCTGCTCTCCGCGTTGGGTTCCCACAGCTATGTCTCAATGATGCTGCCAACGGTATCCGCCAGACCGACAATGTTACCGTCTTCCCCGATGGTATCACGGTCGGCGCCACCTTCGACAAGACGCTCATGTACGAGCGAGGCGCTGCTATTGGACAGGAAGGCCGTGGAAAGGGAGTCAATGTCTGGCTAGGTCCTTCAGTCGGGCCCCTTGGCCGAAAGCCCAAGGGCGGCCGCAACTGGGAAGGATTCGGCTCTGACCCTGTCCTGCAAGGCGTTGGTGCCTATCAGACGATCAGGGGCGTCCAAGACCAAGGCATGATTGCAACTATCAAGCACCTGATCGGAAACGAGCAGGAGATGTACCGCATGTACAACCCATTTCAATATGGCTACAGTGCCAATATTGGTAAGCACGGGCAAGCCCTTTGGGAAGTTAAATACACCGGCTCACATGGGGACAGATGACCGTACACTTCACGAAGTCTACCTCTGGCCGTTTGCCGAGGGTGTAAGGGCCGGAGTGGGCGCCGTGATGACCGCCTACAATGCTGTATGCGCGCATGTTGAAAATTATGGACTTTTACTTACGCTTGCCTAGGTCAACGGAAGCGCATCCAGTCAGCATCCATATCTCATCAACGGTCTGCTCAAGGACGAGCTCGGCTTCCAGGGCTTTGTCATGTCTGACTGGCTCTCTCACATGTCTGGCGTAGCCTCAGCCATTGCTGGTTTGGACATGGACATGCCCGGGGACACCCAGATCCCTCTATTCGGTAATTCCTACTGGATGTATGAGCTCACTCGGTCTACACTCAATGGATCCGTTCCTATGGATCGATTGAACGACATGGCAACTCGGGTCGTAGCTGCATGGTACAAGATGGGCCAGGACAGTGGTTACCCAACCGTCAACTTCGACACCAACTCCGACACAAGAGAGGGTCCCCTATATCCTGCCGCATGGCCGGACTCTCCAACCGGTGTCGTCAACGAGTTCGTCCAGGTCCAGGCAGACCACGACGTGATTGCACGTCAGATTGCCCAAGACGCCATCACGCTGTTGAAGAATGACGACAATATCCTGCCCCTTTCCACTTCGCGTCCGTTGAAGATCTTTGGCACGGATGCGCAGACTAATTCCCGAGGCCCGAACGCTTGCCCTGACAGGAACTGCAACGAAGGCACATTGGGTCAGGGCTGGGGTTCTGGTACCGTCGACTACATGTACCTTGATGACCCAATCACTGCGCTAAGAGAAAGAGCCAGCAACGTTACGTTCTACAACACGGACCGTTTCCCCAGTGTTCCTGCTCCAACAGAGGAAGACATTGCTATTGTGTTCATCTCGTCTGATGCTGGAGAGAACTCATATACCGTTGAGGGGAACCATGGCGACCGCGATGCGTCCAGACTATTCGCGTGGCACAATGGAGACAAATTGATTCAGGATGCTGCGGCAAGGTACAGCAATGTGATTGTGGTGGCACATACAGTCGGCCCTCTCGAACTTGAGGCGTGGCATGACCTCCCGTCTGTCAAGGCCGTTCTCATCGCGCACATGCCAGGCCAGGAAGCGGGTCAATCCCTAACAAACGTCCTCTTTGGCGATGCTTCTCCTAGTGGACACCTGCCCTACTCGATTACATACCGCGAGAATGACATGCCTGACAGCGTCACTAATCTGATTGATTTTGCTTTCCTCAATCAACCTCAGGATACATATTCTGAAGGTCTGTACATCGACTACCGCTGGCTCAACAGGGAGGGAATTGCGCCTCGATATGCCTTTGGCCACGGCCTCAGCTATACCACCTTCTCCTATTCCGCCTCCATTTCCAAGGTCACCCAGCTCACCACCACACCGCCTGCGCGAGCGCCCAAAGAGGGAATTCTCGAGTACGACGAGGAAATTCCCGCGGCCGCCGAGGCTATCCAGCCTGCCGGCTTCGGTAGAGTCTGGCGCCTCATTTACTCGTGGCTCTCCGAGTCTGATGCTAACGCCGCGCTCGCCGCCGGAGAGAGTGGAACCTACCCGTATCCTCCAGGGTACTCGACCACCCAGCGACCCGGTCCTCGGGCCGGCGGTGGAGAGGGCGGCAACCCAGCGCTGTACGATGTGGCCTACACCATCTCGGTAACAGTTGAGAATACGGGATCCGACTACGCGGGCAAGGCGTCGGTGCAGGCGTACCTTCAATTCCCCGAAGGCATTGACTACGACACTCCCATCATCCAACTGCGCGACTTTGAAAAGACGGATGAGCTGGCACCGGGAGAGAGCCAGACTGTGGAGATTACTCTGAGACGCAAGGACGTTAGTGTCTGGGACGTTGTGCTCCAGGACTGGGTAGTACCAGCCGTGGATGGCGGCTATCGAATCTGGATAGGAGCTGCCAGCGATGATTTGGGCACTGTTTGCAATGCTGAGACTTTGGAATGCGAGTCGGGTGTAACGGGGCCGGTCTGAGTAGACCTCGGCAAATTAATGTAGCCTGGATAGGATGTCCGCCAATAATGACACAAAGCTCGGTATCACTTGAATAAAGCCACTGATGCACATGGGTTTGGACGAATATCATGCAAGAGAAAGCCCCTGCAATGAAAGCCCAAGCTTCCCCAAGACACGGCCGTAGGCATGGGGTGTGTTCAATGGGCCATTGGGCTACAGTCGACTAGCCATGCTGACTGGGCAGATCATTTGATGATATCCAAGTGATTATGACCATGAAGACATGGATATTGCCACGTCCATGCTCGATAGAGCGAAAAAGGCAGATACGAGTTGTGTTAGTACATTTCCTGTGTACATCTGTTCCCGATAATCATACAACGTGCACACGCCCATGCTTGTCCTTGGAGCCGGGCAGCCATAGGCGAAAACTGGCCACGCTTAGACAACTACCAGATAGACCCAATCCAGTCCAATCCATCCGCGGTCTTTCTTCCCGTTGCCCAACCCTTTGGAAAGCCGTCCTTTCTACCACGCAAGCCTCTTACGGCCCTTCGTCCTCCTGCTAAGCAAAACCCTTCGTCCCGACTTACTCCTCACGCGCGCCAGAAACCCGGACCTCCGCTTTTGGATCAGCCGCGTGTGCCCGTTCATCGTGTTGCGCGGACCGCACCGCAGCTGCGCCGCGCCGCCGGCGAGCGCAGGATGCGAGGTGATGGCGCCGGCGGGGACGACGTCGGCGGCGGCAGCGCTCGTGGGCACGAAGCTCGTCGTGTTGGGGCGGAAGGCGGCCGTGGGGGCGGTGAGGGTGGGACGTAGCGGTGAGAGGGTTGTGAATGTGCTGGAAGAGGAAATGGTTAGTTGTTGAGGATTGGCGATGGGTTGGAGGCGCATGCAACGTACCGGGGAGTGCGGGCAAGCGAGCGGGCGAGAACGGGCCGTGCAAGACGGGTGATGGATCGGATGGAGGCGTTCATGGTTTCGGTGTTGCTGCTGGGTCGTCGTCCGCCGGGGGCGGGGGGGTTGGATGTAGGCGCGAGGATGTTGTGGTTTGAAGGTTGAGGTTGATGTCTGGGTAGGAAATTTTGGGCTACCTGGTAGCTACGCAGGATGATCCGATAGTGCGCAAAATAAGGTGGTTAAATCTGGGATAGGCGAGGTACCCATAGCCATTCTTCAACGTACCATGATACATCTTACGGCTAGACCATGTATACAACATGGTACATGTAGGCCACATACACTCGGATCGAAAGCAGTGTTTATTTTATTCTTGTTAGGAAAACCGTTGCAGGCGGGTAAACCTTTGCCGCATCTATTCTTCCGATTGCAGCTTCATAGGCCGGCTAGTGCACCAAATAGGTCTTGCAGCGCTTCGATCATTTTGCGCACCCAGTTGTGCTTGCGGTCTGCGATTAGGTAAGCTACGTACCTACCGCATATTCACCCGACTACCATAGGATCATTTTCGAAGCATACACAGCACTACAATCGAATCACTCCTGAATCATCGCAACCAAAGTGCATGAAACCCTAGGATTTCTATGATGCCCGCTACCTGGAGACTATGTCACCAGTATTTACTTCCATGATTAACAAGAAATTACAGACGAATCGGACCTCCAGGGCTGTGGGCTGGTTCCTCATTGACCCCTGATGCACGGCTGCTCATAGAGGGTTTCCTGGTATGCTTTGAGGAGGCAAATGCATGAGAAATCAGCTGCATTGTTTTCTCGAACGTCCATGTAACGCCGAAAGTATAATACACGAAGACTGGCTGCCTCAGAGGCCAGCTGGAGGTCATTGCCTCTCGTCTAGTGTCCTCTACAACGAGAACATCACGAACCACGATACACCGTACTCCATGCCCGACGTAGCCAGTTCACCGGTGCCTGCGAGCCCGTATATCTACCCGCTCTTTTACGTACTTACAACTTGTAATAGCTTGCCATATCCGTTGCTGGATCTGTCCGAGGACGATTTCAGGATGGATACCTAGTTGCATCGGGCAGAGGGTTCGTATTACGAGTCAGGACCGTGGGTGTGGACAACATGAAGACCCTGATCGAAGCACGGAGTGTAGCCATTTTGATCGTAGAATTGTCTGGCGCTGCCGACTACCCCGATGGTTTAGATCCCGATTTGCGTCCCCAATGCCGCGTGCCGCTGATTGATATGTCTGAGTTGGAAGACCTATGCTGGGATTGGGAGTAGTCCGGATAGAGATCATTAACACGGAGATGTCCACCAACCTACACAACTCGTGAGAACCCAGGCAAGCGCCTATATACTTGTAGTAAGTCATCTGCCTCTTACCTTGGGAATATTGACCTCCTTAGAAGGCAGCATAGCGGCCTTCCCCCATCATGATCTCCCTGATGTCCCGTATGATCTGGCCCCGGCTTCCACCTTGGCTTTATATTCTTAAAGATTTAGCTAGGCTTTATATGATAATGGTTGCTTCCGACAACTTGTGTAACTGGGGGAGCCGGCCTATGTAAAATGCAATGCTTGGGAAAAGTCGTATTATTTTGTGAACCAAATGTCACTTTAGGCCTCCCTAGCACCGTTTGTGGTGTCTGATAGGATGAACTTGCTTTCTCATAGCAGTATAGCAAAGGTACCATTGATGTAAGTACCTTGGATTCAGTGTTCGGAATGCTCACGGCAAATAACCCTTGTGTCGAAACGCCCTCTCCAGGATCTCCCTAATAACCTGCTCCTTCCGTAGATTATACTGCATCATCGTCTCCCTCTCTTTGTTACTCCTGTCTGCCGCCTCCCTCTTCACCCTCGCATACAGCTCCCTCTCGTCCGCATGCGTCGCCAGCCACTCCTTCATGATGCCGTGCCTGACCACCTCGGGGCTGTCCGGCGGCCAGACGTGCAGGTGCGCCGGGCACAGCCCGCGCTCCCGGTCTCCGTCCCAGCAGAAGAAGCGGTGGTTCCACCACAGCGGCTCGCGCGCGAGGAATTGGAAGCCCGCGGCCTCGAGCAGCGGCGCGTACGAGGCCTCGTCGGCGACATCGGCGACGCCCAGATCTATGTCAACAATGGCCTTGGCGGGCAGGCCCGGCACGCTGGTCGAGCCGACGTGGTGGACGAAGAGCGCGGTGCCGGGGCCCAGGGCGGCGAGGATGCGGGCTTTGAGGAGCTCGAACTGGGCCGGCCAGGTTGGGTCTGGCTCGACGATGGTCAGGGGCGGGTTGACTTTGCGGTAGGAGACTCGTTCTAGCTTCTCAGGGTTAAAGACGTAGTGCTTGACGATGTTCTCGCGTGAGGGCGTGGTGTTGGTCATCATGGGCGGCTATTCTCTGCTGCGTGGCCGTAATTGTGAGGGCTCTAGGCCATGACCTCGTCAAGGTAGGATTTCTTGGGGCGCGCGAGCATGCTTTGTAGGGATGATATGTTATTTGCTCTTATGTATTGTAGAGGTGAGTGTGTATGAGAGTTGCATCCATGGCATGCAGGTTCGGCAACTGACTCATTCGCCGAAATGCTTATGCATGAATGAGATGCATCGGCTGCATGGTTGCTCGGCAATCCCCCCCCCCCAAAGATCAACTCACTTATAAAAATTAAGAAAGTCAACAGATTCAAGAGTGCTATCCGCGTTCATCTCAGGCGTTAACAGACTTCACCATTTCATGGACTATTTTGGGTAGTGAAATTCCTTCACAATGCTATCATGGTAACACTACATGTGTTCAAGTAAACACTACAAGCGTGAGAAGATATATATGGTGGCCATAATATCTACATGAGGGTCGTGTAGTTGGCCGATGCTTCTCAGCGTCAAGCATGCTATTTCAAGTTCCATCACATCCTTTGCATGCTTGACCCTCATCAAGCCCTATATCTGACCACCCAGCCCATCATAGCCAACCTCCTCGTAGTCTCCCGCCGCGCCCTTCCACCACTCCCGCCTCTCCAGCTCTTCCCAGCCCATCACCATTGTCACCTCCCCAAAGTAATTCACCTCCCCGCTCTGCCTGAACCCAATCTTCCCAAACAGCGCCCTGCTCGCCTCGTTGCTCTGCTTGATCTTCGCCATCAAGCCCTGCAGCCTCCCCGGCATCCCGTCAGCCGTCGTCGCATGCTCTCGTAGGATGCCGTCGAGGTTGCGGCTTAGGTAGACGAGAAGTGCGTGGACGGCTGCCTGGCCCAGACCCTGCCCGCGATGGGTCTTGGCCGCAATCATGACGTCCACCTCGCCCGTCAACCACCCCTGCTTGTCCGCCGCGGCATCGTCGTCGTCGTCCTCGTACGGGTACAGGAAGAAGTTGATATCCCCTCGCATCCTCTCCTCTGAGTCGTCAACGCCCGCCTGCACAGCGCCAGGTGGAGGGTCGGCCGACGAGACGTCCCTCGGTGCGCAGACAATAAAGGTCAGTTTATCCCGCGCCGAGCGCCAGGACTGCTGGTTCTCGTACTCCTCCTCAAGGCTCATCGGCTCCGACGCAGTCGCCTCTTGAATCTCCTGTTTTTCTACTTAGGTCCAGCCAAATCGTATACGTGTCTTTGGAGGAGCTGCTTACCGGGTCTCGCATCCAGCCATGGTAGGTGAGCACATGGTGGGCTTCGTACGGAACCAGCACGGCTTTGCTAGTCGCGATTGCTGGTGATGTCACTCAGTTTTGGTGAATATCCATGGCTATTTGACCATCTCTGGATTGATCATACCGGTTTTTTCATTGATCCTCATGATTCGAGGTAAAGCCTGGCGCACCAAACACGCTGTGCCAGAGGAAAGATTCCACTAAATATTGCCGACCATTCTAAACGCATAATTTCCTCCATCGTTCATGATCCCCTCCACCAGTCACACTTGTACTCGTGCATGACCTCCACACAACACGGTGTTCATAACAATCATGTAGAATATAAATTACAGATCTTCTATGGTACAGACATAGTGTACAGCTTTTATGACACGTTCCCATTCCAGTCGTCCCGCAATTTCCGACAGGCTAGGTTTCCTCTCAAGTTACTCGCTCTCTGGTGCTTCAAGGCTCACTTGCTCGTCCACCCACTGCGCACCGTCCTTCCCGAGGCGTGCCTCCAAAGCCTGCAGCGCCAAAAGTCGTTGATTCTGCATCTTCTTCGTGCGCTGATTCGTGTCGTCAGGTTTGCGGCCCAACGGCGGTGGGAATAATGTGACCCATACGCGTTCCCCTGCGGTGTCACTGCCCTTAGGCGCCTCTACACCGTACTCAACATCGGTTCCCAGCTCGGCGTACGCCAATGTCCGCTTATCTGGGCTAACGCCCAAGTCGTCGAGCAGACGGGCCATCTTATTTGGCATGACGGGCTGCATCAGAATACCTCCAATCCTCAAGGCTTCAGCCGCGTGAAAAATGACCATGTTCAGCAAGTTTCTTTGTTGAGGGTTCTTCACCAGAGTCCATGGCTCTGTTTCTGATATGAAACGATTCGTCTAAAGGCGCTGGTTAGCATCGTGGAGACGCCTTTGGCGGATATGCACATGCGCAGGGCTACACTTACCTCAGCCAGCAAGTCGGCAACAACCCTCAAAGCAGCAGTAGGATCAAAGTTGTCCATCTCTTTCTTGAAGGTGGCTGGTGCAGCCAAAAGACACAACGCGAAGGAGGTGTACGTGGGATCCTCGAGTTCGGGAATTTTTGATAACGAGCCCTTGGCGTGCTCTTGCACAGCTTCTTTTGTTGACCAGGCATTGTTGACTCGAGAGCGGGCAATGCGCTGAAACAGGTTGCCTATGCCTGCCATGAGTTCCTTTTCGTATGTTTTTCGAATGAGCTCGTTTGAGTAGCTCATATCTTTCGTAACATTCCCACCGCGTATCAAAAAGTAGCGCAGGGGGTCGACATCCCAGCGCTGGATCGCGAATGTAGGGCTCACGACATTGCCCAAGGACTTGGACATTTTGCGGTCGGACATTGTCCAGTGATTGTGGCATAGCAGCTTCTTTGGGAGAGGCAGATTCAGTGCCAGCAGCAGTGCCGGCCAGTAGACGGCATGAAAGCGAAGGATATCTTTGCCCAGCACCTGCATATCCGCAGGCCATAACCCCATATCCTGGTCCGAGGTCTGCCACTGGGCACCGTAGCCGGCTTTGGTCAGGTAGTTGATAAGAGCATCTACCCAGACGTAAATGGTCTGGCTACGGTCTTCCGGGTCCGAGATTCCCCAGGTCAGCCTTGACACCGGCCTCGTCACAGAGAGGTCCTCGAGGTGATGCTCAACCCACTGCCTGACCTCATTCATCCTGTAGCTTGGGCTGATCCAATCGGGGTTTTCGTCGTAGAACTTGAGCAGCGCGTCTTTGTATTTGGTGAGTGGAAAGAACCAGGTCTCTTCTTTGATCCATTCAACCTCATTGTTCGTCTCTGTGTTGACCATGATCTTTTGCCCAGTCTGGGGCTCGAGGCGCATTTCCACGAGATTCTCTGGGTAGAAGCATTCGTCGCTGACACAGTACCACCCCTCATGAGATCCTTTATACAGGCCTAGCTTCTCAGGCAACTTGTATTTCAAATGTAGCCAGAAATGTTCGACAGCGTCCTTGTGCTCCTGGTCCGTCGTGCGAATGAAAAAGTCATTCGAAATGTTGCCCAGAGCTGCCAGCTCCTTGAACTTGCTCGAGTTACCGTCGCAGAACTCTTTAGGGTCCATCTGCTGCTTCTGCGCGGCCCGCTGGATCTTCATACCGTGCTCATCGGTGCCGGTGCAAAGAAACGCTTGTTTGCCTTGAAGCTGCTGCCATCGCTTGAACACATCCGTCAAGACCATGGTATACAGATGACCGATGTGAGGTGCTGGTACGTCTATCAGCAAGTACGAAGTGCGCATAGATCATGAGTGCCCCTACCAGCATTTACGTAGAATATAGGGGTTGTGAGATAGTACGGCTTGTCTGTAGCTGCGTTGGAAGGGCTATCCGAGCTGCTCCAGCGGCCTTTAGCCAATTGAGGATTTGCATACTTTGCACATGGTCGGCTGGATGTCCAACATATCTGGGGAAGCGAATACTCCGCCCTGCGGATGGATCCCAGCCGGAAAGGTCTCATGGCTCACGTCCACCGGTGAATCTCGTGATGGTTGAAACGGGGTGAGACCACAGCCAGTTACAGGTTGGCCGATAAGAGCTTCCTTATCTTATCGTACTTTATCCCTACCGTACTCAGCACCGTGCAAGAACAAAACCCCCGATAACTGTAGATCATCATCCCACTTCGCTATCCTCAGTTCCAACAAACAGCCCTATCCACGAAGGATACCAATCAAATTCCGCAGGAAGGTCGCATTGGCTCTCTTAAATAGGGAACTTCAGAGCTTGACTATCGACACCATGCCTCTTCCCGATCCTGAAACCGAGGTCAGGGCCTCCAGCGAAGGTGCGAACACGCGATTCCTCCATCGAACAAAATGCTAACGCGCGCTGATTGAAGCTGCCGAGACCTTTGTCAACAACTACTACCACGCCATCAATTCTCGAGCCAGCCTCGACTCGTACTACATAAACTCGTGCCCTCGCTATTCCTCAGTATCCGCCGACATCTCGATCAACGGGTCAGTTGTGCCCTCCGCCGCCGAGTACCTCAAGCTCCTCGAATCGCAAGGGCCAAACGTCTTCTACGAGGTCGATTCCCTCGATGCGCATGTCGCAAACCCTTCGTTTCAGTTCGGCATTCCCGACAACCTCTACGACGGAGACAAGCTGGAAAGAAATGGAGGTCGAATGAGTATCGTCGTGACTACCATGGGGAAAGTTAGATTTGGAAAGGGAAGGGAAGCGCCACAAAAGATGTTCAACGAAACCTTTGTGCTGGTGCCGAACTGGAGTGCCCTTGTCCGGAACCCGCCAAGAGGCCTCAAGCGACACCTGATCATGTCGCAAAACTTTCGCGCCCTTTAAAAGAAGCATACTATCGAACCCTATGCACCAACAGCCAGATTTGGTGGAGTCAGAATGCCTTATCGCCGCCATTCAGGAATACCTATCGGCCAAGCTACTTACGAACAATGGGCATTTTGATATTCATGCCTGGCTAGCCCACGCTGCGTTGATCGAAGAAGCTATTGAGAGCAATGACCTTCGAAACACCACTGTACAAGGGCGCCAGACTCCCTGCCAACCAGGGCAACCAGTATTATCTCACAGCTTTGATACCCTGCCATTTACAAAGACCAGCAAACAACACAGGAGCATACAGCAACCGAAGACATGCGAATCGTTCCCACCATTGCACCGTGTTGAACTCGCTAAAGACACGGTGCTCTCTGTCGAAATATTGCGATTTCGAGCCTGCTGCTTCCCGAGCTTGCACCTGCCAAAGGCTAGCGTACATCGAAGCTAGCAAGCTCCAACATTAGATACGGTGGAGGCAGGTGCAATAGCAAAGAAAACATCATTACTCAATCTTTGGCAACGTGATTGACGATACCAATGGCTACCTACCCAGCGCTCAGGCAAAGGGGTACTCTATCAGAGCTCACTGGATCCGAATCTGTAAAATAGAAATGAATAGACTTGTAAAGCCATTCTTCCCAACCCTCATATTCAAATATGGTCTGTGCCAAGATCATATGCATGTGAGGAATGTGAACCTGCATTGGCCTCTAGGCCATGATCTTCAGCGGGGTTGCTAGCACCACTCCTCTCCCCACTTCAACTCCCGCGACCAAGAATTCCACAGGGACCAACCTGCCAACTGCACACCTACAACTTCCAAGCGCCCTTCGACCTGGTCTTTTCCAGATGACCCTCCAGTGCCATGGCCCCGAAGCCTAAGCCCAGTGGTGAGAACATACAACATCTGCCAATTTTAGGACGGTCCCGCCCTTCTAGGGGCTGTTCTTCAGGCTAGATTCCTCAAGCCGCTTCGGCTGACAGAGCTTCGAACAGCTGTAGCCTCGGAGTACAAGTCTATCACTATCAGGGAGCGAGCCCTCCAGCAATACTACGAACTCTGCCCCGTATACAAACGCGTCGACGAGGTCGGTGTCACTGGCCTCACCCCGAAAGAATTCAACATCTGGGCCCATTCCCAATGCATTCGACCTCTTCGCCAGGGCAAGATCTCATTTCCCCCCAAAGTGGAGCGCGAGTTCTGGAAGTTTGTCGACAAGGAAAATATCGTCTGGCCGCAGCCTGAGAAGAATCCAGTCTGGGGCAAGGACAAAAACGGCCGCGACCTCGGTACCTACACCGTCGAGGAGTACGAAACGCGCAATAAAAAGGCGTCGCAGCTGGTAGTACTGGATATCTACCACGACCAATTTCTCTGGCTGAGGGACTCTGCCAAGGAGAAGGGTGAAAAGCTTGACCCCGAAGTTATCGAGGAGGAAAAGAAGAGAAGGAAAGAGATGGCGGCTTTGAAGCATGAGCTCTATGGGGTGTACATGGGGCCGCTGGCTCAGGATCCCGAGTGGGACGATATTGTACCGATTCCGCTGGATGAACCGGAGGATGCTCTGGCTAAGATCGCATATCCCGACTATTATGCTGAAGGTGGTTAACTCTCCCCCCGCAACTGGTAAAGCTTCTGTGTTGACCACCATCATAGCTGTATCCTACCTCCGCGCCGTCATGGCCAGGAACGAACTCTCTCAGCGCAGTCTCCGACTCACCGAGCATGTCATCTCCATGAATCCAGCCCATTACACTGTCTGGTTGTATAGAATAAAGATTGTCAAACATCTCAACATACCTATCTCCGATGAGATCGAGTGGCTCAACGAGGTGGCGCTCAGCAACCTCAAGAACTATCAGATTTGGCACCATCGCCAGCTGCTACTAGACTACTACTACCCCAGTATCGCCGGGGACGAATCTGCCGTCAAGGAGCTTGCCAGGTCCGAGATTGAGTTTGTCACCAGGATGTTGGAGGAGGACACCAAGAACTACCATGTGTGGTCCTACAGACACAACCTCGTCAGCAAGCTCGGCCTATGGAACATAGGCGAACTCTTGTCAACGCAAAACCTCATCGAGGATGATCTGCGCAACAACTCGGCCTGGTCCCACCGCTTCTTCCTCGTCTTCGACGACCCAAAGCTGCAGCCGCAAGGCGGCGACGCCTCCGCGCCGCACACGGTCCCCGACGACGTACTCGACCGCGAAGTCAACTACGCCAAGGAAAAGATTGCCCTCGCACCGCAGAACCAGTCCGCCTGGAACTACCTGCGCGGCGCCCTGACCCGCGGCGGCCGGCCCTTCGGCACCGTGCAGCAGTTTGCGGAGCAGTTTGTCTCCGCGCTGGGGCAGGACGCCGAGGACGTGCGCAGCAGCCACGCGCTCGACTTGCTCGCGGAGATATACGCCGATCAGGGGGACCGAGACAGGTCTCGGCTGGCCCTGCAGCGGCTCGGTGAGAAATGGGACCCGGTGCGTGAAGGGTATTGGAAGTACCGAGTCTCACAACTCGAAACTGCCGCTTGACATCCCAGAATTGTTGCTACAAGTATTCCAGTATGGAATATTTTATTTACCAGAAGAAGTAGTATTACCCACCGGAATCATCATGATATTTCCGTGTTGGGAAACCCCGATACACAAGGTGGATTTCAAGGCCTCCCGTTTCTATAGTAGTACTCCCCTCATGATGTACACCATACGCGGCCCATGCCCAACAAACCAGACACTGTATCTCTCCGAAACAAAGCAATATTTTAGCTTTTCTTCAATTGAACCAATCGAATAAATCATTTCTTTTTAACAATGCAAACTAGCGCTAAAATTCCATTTACTCTCGGCATTAACTCTTTGGGAGGACGCCGGGCTGTAAATCTCTACCACAATCCAAAAAGGGAAACCCCCCGACAACCAGGGGGGGTGGAAAACTGTCGAGAAAGGGAGGGGATGATGAGAGGGAAGAAAAAAAAAATTAACGAAAAAAGAACAATGAGTGCCAATCCCAATGTAGCAGTAATCAAATCAATGTCCGCCTCTTTGTCGCCAATGATGAGAGTGTACACAGCGCACCTGGACGCCTCAGACGCCTTCGCCTTCAAACCAGATCAAGTCGTAACAGATATTCCGACGGAAATCACCACCACTACCGGGTCTCCACGCGCCAGAACTTCCAGCCTTCCCTCTCACCTCCGTGGCCGTGCACGCCAACCAGCTTCTCCACACCCTCGGTGCCCTCAGCGTTCAGGAACTTCTCGAGGTCGATCTCCATACCACCTTCCTCGTCTTCATCCGTTCCGTTCTTGAGGATGGCAGGCCACAGAACACCAACGCCGTCACCACCCAGCGTCGTCTCAAACTTCTCATAATTCTCCGTCTCGAGCTGGTGCTCGAGCTTGGTGAGTTTGTGCCGGGGCACATCGCTGCGAAGAAGAGTGATGGAGCAGCCACCGCCACCAGCTCCAGTAAGCTTAGTCCAGCCGATGCCCTCATGGTCGACGAGCTCACGTACCCTTTCGAGGCGAGGATGTGAAACACCCAGGGACACGAGCAGGCCGTGGTTGACCGTCATCAGGTCGCCCATCTTCTTGTGGCTAGCCTCCTCATCTTCGGCAAAGTCATTGCGCTCAATCATACCCGAAGCAGTCGTAGAGACCTTGTCCATAGCATCAAGAATGGCGTTGACCAGCTTAGGATGTGTGTCCTTTAGCTTGGCAACCTTCGCCACTTCATGTGCTGTTGACTTGGCCTGTCGGGTGTTGACCAAAAGGAGGGGTAGTTCGGGGAAGTCCCAAAGGGGACGAACCAGAGGGGGTCTAGAGTAGTCAGTTCGTTGAAACACCACGGCCTTGCCCTGGGTGGCGACAGTGTTGTCGACGCCCGAGGGGTTGCCGTGGATGCACATCTCAGAAACGAAGGCCCAACGGTTGATGCGCTCCAGCTGGAGACGCGCCTCTTCGTAAGGTTGGTCCGGGTGAGGACCGGAGAGCGTGCGCAGCTGAACGAGGAGAGCCGCCGACATACACACTGATATAGAAGCACTGCTGCCCAAACCAGCGCCGATGGGAATGGTGGAGCGCAGAGTGTATAGGCAACCCGGGAACGAGGGTGATCCCAGACTGAGGAAGAGGTAAAGGAAAGCAGATGCCGAGTTTTGGTGAACCTTTCTTAGCTCTTCGGGGTAGTCAGGGGAGATGCTGAGGATGTGCGGCTGGAGGGCGGCAACCAGATCAGGGTCGAGCTCAGTCACCATGGAGTAGTAACTCTTCTTTTTGAGGGGGTTCTGGAACGCATCCCACGGTAGGTCGTCAATATTCCATGTGTGTACTAGGTCAATATCGGGGAATCGAAGGGTGACGGTTCGCCTGAACTTGGACAAAGTGGTGACGTGGAGGTAGGACCTAAGGGAGATTGCTGCAGCGACGGCGGCCTGGAATCCCGTGTTAGCTGGGCCGAGATGGCAAAAAGGGGGGTTTGGCTTGTTGCTTACCTTGCCGTGGACGACAGAGTGTTCGCCGAAGACGATAACTTTGCCAGGAGCAGAGACCATGAACGGGGGTGCCATCGGGCTGGACGTCTTACGCTCAGACAGGAGGCTCGTATGCGTCGAGTGGCCATGGCCGTTGTGGTAGCTGGAGCCATTGTGGCCAGAGTATCCGTCGAGGCCGTTGCTGCCGTGGAGTCCGTTGTGGCCGTTCTGGGAGCTGTAGCCTTGGCCGTTGACGACGTTGTATCCGTTGATGCTGTTGCGGCGAGCACTGAGACCGAGGCGGGTGTGACCGTTGCCGTTTATTGTGTTCAGGCCGCCATTGTGCACCGGGACGGTCAAGGTGTTTAGACTGTTGAGTCCGTTGACGGCAGCGAGGCCGTTGATTGCGATTCCGTTACTTACAGCGCTCATGGTGTCGGCACCATTCAGCAACTCTGGGTGTTGGGCGGTCATTGACACGGACGGATGGGATGCAAGTTCGGAGAGGGTGGGCGACTATGGTTGCTTTTGTGGTCGTGGGTGGGTGGGCGATGGTAATTAGTGGTGGGTGGATGCCAAAGGGGGGGTGCGATCAAGGAGGAATTAATATTCGTACTACCAGACTAGGCAGAGTAGTGGATGTTTCGTGGCGGGGTGGGGTGGGTTAACGCAACGCCTAGGGAGGGAGGCCTTGTCTTGTCTGCTGGTATCGTCCGTCTGGTTCCAGTTGGAGGGATCCAGGGGGGGGAGGAATGTCGTTCCGGATGGGCAAGTCAAGTGCCTTAATTACTGAATCCAAAGGTCGGGCTCCAACAGCAAGCGAGAAGCAAAGATTAAGAAGAGGAAATGCACCGGTTCGTTGAGTTTCTCGGTTGCTGTGTTGCTTTTGTTTTTGTCGCTGTGGGTTGTAAGACAGAAATCCACCGCAGCCCGCGCGCTGTAGGTAAAAGCACCGAAGTGAACAATGTAGGGCCTGTGAGCAGCCGAAGACGAACAAGCGAATAGCTAAACGAATAACGTTGCGAGAGAAACCCTTGACCGAGAAAAAAAGAGAAGAAAAAGGGAAAAAGGAGTAGGAAAAGGGCCAAAGAGGAAAAGAACAAGCCCGCTCGTGATTCTGCTGCTAACAACCTAGCATCCAAAGTCTAGAACCTGCGATGCCGGACAAGTCAAGACCAATGGGAGAGTTGGGGTGGAGAGGATATGTATGTCGTCTGTGAGTGTGACTTGGTGAAGGCCGCAGAAGGATTTTCCTTTTCAGCTGCACAGGAAATGGCGGGCACGACGAGTATATGTATACTGGGAAATTGAGGGAGGAGGGGAGAGACGGGAGATGAGCACCGCCGATGCCGATGACGAGTCGTTGGGATTTGGAGATGGTGTTCCAAATTGGAAAAGACTAAGGTCGTGACGGTGTATATATACCAGCAACTGGCTGGGAAAAAATAATATGGCCCGGTCAAGGAGAAATGGGAGAGGGGGTGTGTGTCTACTGCACGAGCCTGGCAAAGGGGCAGGGGGGAAAAAAAAAGTCGGTACAGCAGGTGAAGGGTGTCAAGTCTTGGCTTGTGGGTGAAGACTGAAGAGCGCTGTTCGTCAGGCCGGGTTAGGGCCAAGCAACGCCCATCGATCAGGATACCTACCTATGGAGCACGCCTAGAGCACCCACGCACGGCTTCCAAACCCCCCCCCCTAGGCAGAGGGTTCCCCGGCCGGTGGACCAGCAAAAAAAACGGGAGCAGTGCGACGGGGGGAAGACACCGGCAGGCACCCAGCAAATACTCCGAATACCTAACTTTGGGAAGGGGGGGCGCCCAGCGGGCAGGGCGAGGTGGTGATGGCTCACAACCCAGTGTCAGCAAGCGAGGTCGAAGTCCTCGTCGCCGGGGCAGGACCTGCTACGATCGGTGCTTGCAGACGCCGTCACCGAACGTGTCCCGAAGCGTGCATCCATCTCTGCTCTGGCTAATTTGGTGCGAAGCCCCATCCCCGAGCTGCAGTAGCACTCGGTAGGTGGGTGGTTTAGGATGCGCCGGGCCATGCCTCTGGCTGCTGCGATTCCATACTCGACGTTTGCTAGCAGAGACCACAGAAAGATTTGGCAAAGCCGTGGTGGCATTGGCTCGATCACTGGGAAACGCGCAGGTGACAGACCCCCCTCCATTTCTCCATCACTCCATCCCATCCATACTATCCACCCCCTCGTTGATGTGGCCCGAATTTGCAATCACTCGATCGGAACAGTGGCCACGCATGGCCAACTTACATGAAGTACATGAAGAGCAGGATCAGCAGTACCACCTAGCCTGCTGCAAAAGCTGCATGGCTTTAAGGCACACCGTTCCTACTGCCACCGTCCCATGCCTTCTTTGAGCAACGGCTCACCAGGGCCATGATGCAGCAGCATCGCCATCATTGGTTGGCCGTACGGCCTGAAGAGTCGTCGAATAGCGTCACGTCGCGCTAGCCCAGCAGTAGTGGAGGTAACGCACTCTCGGGCAAGAGATGGTGTGGCCACCCCAAAGCCCCATTTCGCACTCATCCGTACTCGCCCCGTTCCCCCCGTTTGCCCCTAACAAACCCCCTCCCCCCTTCTCCGGTTTCTTCATACTGGCCAATGTCTCTTCCCCATCCCAGCTGGACCTGGTCCAATTGAACGGCTGTATCATCCCGATGCGTGTTTGGGGATCGGATTTAAGTGCTCTCGTGATGGCTTCTGGTCGCAGCAGCCTCCGGCAAAACGTCACCGCTAATACCCGATCCGCGGGCGGTTTCTTCGCTAGTACCTACCGAGCCGAAACTCCCCCATTTGGATCCTTGCACCCAGCATGGCGAGGTGTTCCTGGAGCGAGCCGGGGTCGAGGCTGCCCCACAGCCTGTTGGCCCATGGTTGTACTTGGATTTGCTACGGCTACATCATGCATCTGCAAGTGCTCTGCACGTCGAGAGTGCTAGTGCGCTTTCGTGCCCCCCATCACGCCCAAGGCACAGTCACCTCCAAGATCTACTTGATGATGTCAGGCCCAATTCCAGTCTTTTCATCATCGGCAAGACGACCGCGATCTGTTGACATTAGTGAAACCCCAACATCGAGATTTATTCCCCATGGCTCCCACCGCCGGGCATATATTTCCATATCACTCCGGGCTGCTCGCGCGCTCCTCTTCGATCTGCTTTCGGATGTTCGCTCATGGACTTTGACGCGACCGGGATCGGTAGCACAAAAAAAAAACAGCAAATGCCAGCATTCGGCGGATATATGCATAACACACCCGCCCCAGCCTTTTGGCGATGCAGGGAGTGCAAAAGCTACGGCGCAGAGAACGCAGAGGGCACAAAGCTTCACCTTTTACTGTGGACTAGCTCCTGCCATGACCACTGAAGAACCTAAAAAAGAAGCAGTAGTATTCTGGAGAAGCTTCTAAATCTGCCATGCAGCAAGACCCGAGATCGCGAACTGTTTCATAGGGCTCGCGGAGCGATCTGCGGGGAGGGGGTTAGCACGCCTCGGGACGTCGCATAGGGCAGACGTGGGCGCGCAGAGTGTAAACGCCCACGCGATTCCCGGAATGTTTGGCTAAAAAAGAATCAATGGTGCGACATGTTTGTTACGCATCGCGCCGTGACATGATCGATCAGGGAATGCTCCACGGCATGCTCCGCGGCATGTCATTCGATGGTGCTCCTCGGTCGTGAGTCGTTCTGGGTCAGTATAACTACCTACTAACTGGTGGTGACCTCAGCTATTCTGTGCGCATTTGCCCATGGAAAGACGTGCAATACCAGCAGTCGTGCAGAGTCGCGAGATGGGATTGCTATCACCAGAAGCAATAGTCCTGAACGTGGAAGGCAGTCGTTGAAGTTTTATGCAGATAGAGACGAGTCTAAAACAGTATGCACAAGGTCGCTTTGGGTAAGGTCGTTGTGGGAAGCTGAAGACCTTCATCGCTTGGCTACCTGATTCCTTGGCGCCGATATTTCTCTGATGCATCCTACCGAAGGGGTACCAGACACAACTACACAATGATGCTATTCAGTCCTCGCAAAACTGGCATTTTATGATTTGGTCTGGTGTTTCTTCAGCTCGGACGTCGGACGTCGCCGTGCATGCTGCATGCCGCCATAACCACAGCCCTGGTAGCAGGCTGACAGCGTGCTGCTACTCCCATGAGGGCGGCTGCAGCGTCAGCCCCAAACCGCCGATGCCTACCACCACGTTGCGCCCAGAGCAGACGCCTACCCACAGCTGATTACCAAAGCTATCGGCGTGCTGGAAGCGAGTAAATTTCGAGAGTCCAGAACCAAAGCATCGGCCCCCCGTCTCTCAAGCGAATGTAACCACGAAAGGAAGGGCCGTTCTGCGTGTGTGTGCAACCCAGGAAGTGGTCCGGGGGGCGTGAGAATGCCAATGCGCCGGCACTGAGTTACACCACCCGCCACAGAACCACAGTCTGGACGAATGGAAGCAGGGCAGCCACGATGCAAAAGGGGGGGTTGCTGATGCGTTCATTCTCATTCGGGCACATTCACTCGGCTGCCGCTGGATGCTTCTGCCTGCCGGTCGGTGAGGCAAGGCTCTTTCTTGCTTATGCGCCGTCCGCATTCCAGCTTCACAGACTGTCTAGGGAACACGAACATATACGGTCGAGTCTCGCAGTCGGAGATACAGTGTGTCGCAGAAGACTCTCTTGAACCCATCGCAAGCCGAGACACTTGCGTTCGTCTGGTGCTTCTTCGGATGGAAGGGTAGTTCATGGGCATCGGTGTTAGCAGCTATCATAATTATACCGACCCGAAGCAAAACCGGAGCCTCTCTCTTTGCCTGGGCCGCCATCACCACCTACCCGCTGCCCGACCTCAGCGTGCCAGGAATAACTCTGGCCCCAGGGGCAAGAGAATCGGTGCAAAGTTTCTGACACGGGGCAGGGCCAAACAAGTATAGAATGCCTTGGGAAGACTGGACCTCGGATTATGTTCCGATGAGACGGACGGGCGGGTAGTGATGTATCAGGTTTGATTTGTCGTTGTACACGACCGCCGTGCCTACACGTGGCTGCAGGGAACGGTGCAGAAATTAATACGCCGTTAGAGGTGGACTCTTGGCGAGCCGCGGCCCATGGCTTTGCTGGCCAGTCAGGGTCTAATAAGGGCGGTATGCACACATCAGGTCCAACATTCCCCCCCCAACTCAACGCACCATGATGCCATTCAGCGGGCTACAGTACGTTCTTGCTGCGCGTCCACCTGTGCGAGAGCAGAAGCCGCTACGTCGCACGGCTTGTCCAGCGTTGCATCGCGTTGAATGCACTGTTTGCAAGAGCCATGGCTACCCTTCCCGCAATCCTTGACCATGCTTGCTGAGGAGTCTCTCTCGCCCTGCCGGATTTGTGCCGGTCTGGTGACCTGCTGTCGCATCACTCTGCCTTGTCGTCTGCGGTGGCGAGCAAGCTGACGATTTGCAGCAGGCTGCGCCTCATTGTCGTAACTGCTGATTAACTAATAGAATCAACGAGCAGGGCGCCGCGGGCAGACACTACACGGATAAGGATTGCGCCGATGACGGGTCGTGATGAAAATCAATCAATCCCACCGAAAAGGAAAGAAAAAAAAGGTCACATGACGCCGCCTCGTACTGTACGGTGTCAGTGCCCCCCATGTCGTCCACTTTATGTCAACGGGCCGTGTGTCTCGTGGGCCTGTGTTGTTTCTTTTTTGGCTGCTTGGTCTGCCTTTTTCCCAGGGCGGGTCGTCCGGGAAGCCGGCCAAAACTCCTCTCTTAGCATGTAATCCGGTTGCATGAAGGTAAAAACCAAGAGGGGCTGCCGCTCCTCGCTTGATTGGTCTCGGCCGCGCAGATATTGCTTCTCCCTGTTGTTGGTTGCGACGCTTCCCAGGTAGCCTACCTGGTATGGTGCCGTGGCTGCCAAGCTTGCGACCCCCTCTTATCATGGCAGTGTAAGATTCATCACAGACGGCGTGATCATGAACAATACAGATCGACAATGGGGGGGGGGGGGGGGGG